>BMAO01036874.1:0-123722 GCA_019973975.1 Trichonephila clavata
TCCGAATAGGATAACACCTTCGTTGGAGAGTTGCTTTTTATGTTATGAAGAATACACATATATATAAAGAAAGATTGTTATTAAACAGCTATTTTGAAATTTTGGAAATAAATTGAATTTTAAATAAAATTCTATTTGTATTATTTTCATATGTAAATCATAAGATCTATTTCGAGGTTATTTTTTTATATTATATAGAGTTTTGTATTTTGTCCGGAGAATCTGTTGAAAAACCCAATTTAAATACAGAAAGATAAGAATCAATTAAAAATATATCGAATAAATGAATGATGAATTAATCAAGGAAAAAATTATTATTTGTACCACACTCCAAAGTATTTACATTTATTATGTGTGCTTGTCTTTCTTTAGCTCTTAGAAATTTTACATTCAAAATTATGTACGAAAAGTTATAGAACGTAAAAAAAGGAAATAAAGATGTACTCTATAGAAAAACGAGGCATACACTGTTAATTATTAATATGAAAAGGAATACAATGTATTGGTTTTGACTGAAGAGTGAAGATATCAATAAGCGAAATACAAATCACAATTGACTATTGTTTTATATCGAATCTTAACAACAGATTTCTTAAGAAATTACTTCATTACAAATAACAAAACTATGAACTTTGTGAATTTTTAAAATAGAAGTTGAAATTTGAAATTTACTCTTTCTATTTCTAATATTTTTTCAAAATTATAAAAAAAATTAGAGAAACTACATGTTTTTTTGCAAAAAAAAGCTCCAATTAAACACATATATATATATATATGCTTATATTATATGCTTATATTAAGTTTAGTTACTATAAATATACATAGATGGCGCCTTTATTCTTAGTATAGCTGTGTTTTTGATGCAGTGAGTCAGTACATTGTGGAATCTGTATACATCGGGTAAGATTAGAGTTTCTTTGCTCATTTACATTATTGTTAATTATGGTTATATTCATTATTAACCTCTCTTGCAAATATTTTTGTTTATACATATTTATATTTGTCTATTTCTTCCGGATTCCTATGGTAATTTAATATTGCAATTTCTATTCTATTGCTGTTATATTCACCCACGTGGGTTTTAGGCTTTTGCTTAGTTTATACTGGAAACTATTATGTAGAAACAATTTCTGCTACAGGAGAAGGTTGAGATCTCAAAAAACAATGTTTAATCCTGTTTCACTGTCCTAAACCAGTGACAGCTCGAGAAATCATAATAGTTTTTCCCCGCTAGATACATTTTTTTGGTTTGTCATGGTTCCATGTTCTTGGTTCTTCCGGTCTGATCTTAGGATGCTTGGGATTTATTAGTCTTCTTTTGAATTATTTACTGCTATATTATATATATATATATATATATATATATGTATATACGTTACGCTTTAAAATGATTAACAGCGAAAACTATCCGACAAAAATAATTGCAGACGAAAAATACTGGTTTCTTAAGAAAGAACATTTAATTCGCAAGAGTTATTATATTTGTAAATTTATATTACCTCTGCGAATTGTGCCAGCCTTAATTACAATATGAATTATAACATGCTTGTAAATTTCAGATGAATACAGACAGCAAATTGCTGAAATAAATTCTGAAATCCAAATAATTACTTATCCAGCAATAAAACATGTAATAAAATATTTGTATAATTAATTAAGAAAATTTATTTATTCGTTTGTATCTAAAGGCAATCCTAATGTTAGATGAAAGCCTCTTTATTTAAAAAATGTAGTTGAATTATCTCGACGAAACAGCACGTTATAGTAAAGTCAAAATAACCGTATAATATTTTCATCGTATATTAAAAATTTGAAAAAAATCTGAGTAATTCAGATATATAATTGACTTAATTTAAAAGTTTAAAATAATCAAGCCTATATTTAACTACATATTATACTATGTATAAGATTTTAATTATTTTTAATATGTTTTTAAATGAGATAAAGTTATGGAAAATAAAATCTTATAATACTTAGAACATTTTATGAAAAAACAACTATGTTTTATTATTTAATCTTTTATTCGCAATTTTTTCTAGAATTTTGAAAATTTCATAAAGCATTTTTTTATAATGACCATTTATACGAAGATGCTATAATGTGCCTCATAATTAATGAGTTACCTCTTTAAATTATTTAGGAACTTGGTTTACATAAATAGTGCAAACTACGCTCATGTCCATAAATTAAGGTTAATGAAGTTCAGGCAAAGAAAGAGACAGAAGCAAAACAAATTTGACTTATTTGTAAAGTCTATTTATTAAACAAAAGGTTAAGAGCAAAAAAGATGCTATATGTTTGACATAATTAATAAAAATTGCGATTTTTACTCCCTGGAGCAAATTTCAAAAAAGAACCTATTTACAAAAAACAGTATAACATGGTTAGTATGATGGTTAATACGGAGTATGTTTCCCGGACGATGCAATACAAGCCTTACAACGCCTACGCATGCTGAGTATCAAATTACCAATCTGATCTTGGGGAATATTACACCACTCATCAAGCAATGCCCTCCGAAGTTCCGGTAGACGGGTGGGAGTTGGTTGACGGGCAGCAATTCGTCACCAAGCATATCCCACACATGCTCTATTGGATTCAAGTCCAGTGAGTATGCTGACCAATCCATACGGGTGATATCTTCCGATTGAAGGCATTCGTCCACAATGTTTGTTCGGTGAGGACGGGCGTTGTCATCCATAAACAGAAATTCAGCACCCATGGCGCCCCGAAACAAACGTACATGTTGTTCCAGAATGACATCCCGATAGATGTGGCCTGTCATCGTTACACTCTGAACATGCAGGTCAGTTCTGGAACCAAGAATAATTCTTCCCCAAACGAGCCATCCTGCACCACCGTAACGGTGTCGTTTAATGCTGTTCTCTTGGTGGTAACGGGTACCTGGCGCTCTCCATATGAAAGTCCTGCGAGAATCAGACTGCAAACTAAACCTGGACTTGTCGGAAAACATCACACAAGACCACTGTTGCGGTGTCCACAATGCATGCTCTCTACTCCAGGTTAATCGCAGGCGACAGTGAGTTGCGGTAAGGGGAACACATCTGACAGGCCTACGAGCATATAGACCAATGTGCCCTAAGTGTCTGTACACGGTCTACCTTGAAACTGTCGTACTGGTAGCTGAAGAGAGCTGACGAGACAGGCCTGATGCTGTGCTCCGTCCGTTTCTTTTGGCAGTAACAGCCAAATACCGGTCCTCATTCGGCGTTATAACTCGGGGGCGACCTGTACTGTAACATCTACTCACATTACCATCATCTTGGAATCGTTGCCAAAGGCTGGAGATGACATTCTGGGCGATTTCTAGTTTCTCGGATACTTCCAGCTGGATACTTCCACATTCCAGTCGTCCGATAATTCTACCACGTGAAAAATCATCCAAATGTTTTCTTTGTGTCATAACTATGTGGTTATTGCACTGAAAGGCTTTTAAAGCGCTTGTGAACAATTTTACTTCTTTGCCACCATTCCTTATATACACCTCTCTTACACTCTCGTCATTGTGATGTACTATCCGCGCCATCTGCTGGTTTCTGTGTAATTTGCATATTCTTCTCCAAGATGTGTGTGATAATTCTACAGGTGAAATTTTTATTTTAGAGTTCAATTTCTGTTTGTTTCTGAATTATCCTTAATTTATGGACATGAGTGTAATACGTTTATTTGTAATTAATAAAATTTTAAGTCATATCAGAGTATACATACTATCATTTTGAATTTTTCAAAGTAAATTATTTTGGTAACTGAGCAAATAAATTAGAAAGGTAGAGAAATGTACGCTAACGTAAATTGTCTGGGGCACCAATACGCCGTAAACAAATAGAATAAGCTGAGTAATAAGGTAGAAAATATGCCATAATATTGCTAAATTGGATTGTCCTAATGTTTCTAAATTGATTATTTTAATCTTTCAAAAAGTAAGTTTCAATAATTTTAATCTTCTAAAATATCTTTTGACGGGGCTATTCGCGAGATTTCCGAACTAATCCTCTTGGGTAACTTTGGGGCCAGCATGCATACTAATTCACAGCCTTTTCAGGAAAAACACGAGATAGATATATGTTAATTAGTTCGACTATATAAAGAGTCTCTAGGTTTTGTAGATGTGTAAGGAGAGAAGGAGCAGCCAAGCTGTCAAGTAAGTTTAATACCGGAGAATTACTTCACGAACTTAGCATGCGTTTAAAAGGTATAAATCATAAAAGTAAATTATCAGATTGAAGATTGAAGATAGTAGATTCAGTACCGACCTGAGGTTAGTTAGTGATAGTTCTCCTTGTCCATTTCTGGTAGTCGGGTTTACTTAGAATTGAGTATTAGGATTAATCGACGTTTTAGGAATCACTCCTAAGTTTCTTCTTATAGTTAAACTTGTGATTGTTTAAGTGTTTGTCAGACTTGAATAAATATATTTGTTATTATGGCGTTTGTTGGTGATGTTGTATTTCCTCCGACACTTAGAGACGCACCGGGTGGAGTGAGCGATGTCCCAGGTAGGACACCGCCCCCACAATGGCACCCAACGGATTTGTCCAATTGACATATCTCCCTTAACCCCGAGATGGGAGTCGGATCCAATTTTAGGCTCTTGCCTGATATTTGTTTTTCCGGAGTTGAAAACATACTACAGGAATTTTTAGAATGCATTGACAGTAAAGTTAAATTTTACGAGATACCTAGCAATTTGGCATGTTCTTATCTCAAAGGGCGTCTCCGAGGACGAGCGTTGGACTGGTTCCAAGTGGTTGGGTCATCGTTAGTGAAAGGGAATGCTACGGATTTTGCTCCATTAAAAGAACTTTGACGGAAAATTTCCCAGTGGTTAGGAATAATATTGAATTGGAAGTCTGGTTCTATTCGTCGTATCAGGGTCACGGTCAGGTTCCATCAGATTTTATATATGACTTACTCAAAATACACAAAAGGTTGGGATTAAATATGTCGGAAGCAAATTTAATCGATCACATTATTGCCCGTTTGGAACCACAGTTGATGGAATACATAGAGATTCGAAATCCAACTTCTCAATTGCAGTTACTTCAGATGATCACGAAGTATGAGGATAGATATTTGAGGAGAGACAATCAGGGTTCTAGTAATAATAATAGTGAAAGACGAGTTTGGGATGTGAGTAGGAGGTCTACAGAAGGTCGTACAAGTAGAAATTGGAGAGATGCAGGGGTAGTTGAACGTCAAAATGATAAGAGACATGGTTATAGAACTTCATATAGGACTAGACCACAGAGGAACCATGATAATCAAGGGTTCGAGAACAGGAACCGTATTGATAGGAATGATCGCGGGTTCGAGAATCGTGGTGGACGGAATCAGTTTAGAAATAGGGGTCCGAGTGATAATTTTGACCGGGGGTCGAATAATCATTGGAATAGGGGTAGTCATAAAAATTTAAACTTTTTAAGCGTTCGAAATCAGGATCGATCGCACGTTGATGAGAAACCTCCTATAAGGGTTTCTGCTTTACGGATGTCCCCTGTAGAACTTCCGTACGTGCCTATTTTAGTCAATGATATCTTTACGAAGGCATTATGGGATACTGGAGCCGAGAGGTCGTTCATCTCTGAAGAAACGTATCGGGCATATTTTTATTATAAGCCAGTTAAAAATCAAACTCAAAAGTTATAACGGCTCAAGGCGCCTGTTGCAACAATGTAGGGACGGTAGAATTAGAGGTACAAATACGAGAATTTAAGAAAAAGTGGGATTTTCATATATTAGCGGATCTAGAATAGCCCTGCATTTTAGGTATCTATTTTATTCGAAATTCAAAAATAACCATGAATTTCGAGGAAAAGTCATTAGCGATTCCGGATTCGCAAATTGAAGAAATAAAAATCGATGAAGGGAATTTAGAAATTGATCTTTCAAATACAAAACAAGAAGAAAGTCAAAAGAGAGAATTAAAATCGTTATTTAATAGTTTTAAGGGGCTATTTTCGGAAAAACCGGGACTTACTCATGTATTATATCATGAAATCGATATGGGTGATAGCGCTCCGGTAGTATCTAGACCGTATAGGTATGACAGGGTTAAGCAAGGTATCAGAGTACCATGTCGACAAAATGTTACGAGAAGGCACCATCGTACAAATTCAATCTGCTTACGCATCTCCTGTAGTATTGTGTCGTAAGAAGAACGGAGTACCCCCGGATAATCCGGAAGCTTATAGATTTGCGGTGGATTATCGCAAACTTATTGCGGTAGCTAGGTACCCTAGATATCCTTTGCCACTCATTGAGGATTGAATCATTAATATTCCTCACAGGAAGATAATGAGTACTTTGGATCTACGCACCGGCTATTTTCAATTGGCAGTAAACCCCAGGGATGTAGCCAAAACTGCTTTTGTGACGAAAAACGGCACTTATGCGTTTAAGCGCATGTCATTCGGCCTCTCGGGGGCAGCGCCAAATTTTCAGAAAGCCATTGACATCATTTTGAAACCGGTATTAGGGAAGTGCGTTCAAGTATATATGGATGACGTAATAATCGCGTCTCCATCATTTGCACATCACGTGGAACATTTAAAGGAAGTATTTAGGTTATTGCAGGAAGCGGGGTTGACGTTGAACAAAGATAAGTGTAATTTTGGGTGTGAGAAACTAAAATACTTGGGCCAAGTAATTAGTAAAGAAGGGATAGCCACGGATGAGTCTAAAGTTAAGGCAATACTCGAAATGAAATCACCAAAGAATACGCGGGTAGTATCAAAATTTCTCGGAATGACCCAATGGTATCAAAAATTTATTAAGGGGTACGCAGATCTCTGCGAGCCACTGTATGATTTAAAAAAGAAGGGTAGGGAATTTAATTGGTCGGAAGAGTCGCAAGTTGCTTTTGAATCGATCAAACGTGCAATTTCGGAAGCACCTGTAGTAAAATTACCGGATTTTAATGTACAGTTTGACCTTTTTACTGACGCTAGTTCTATTGGGATTGGAGCGGTGCTTACTCAAAATCAGAGACCCATAGCATATGCGTTCCGCACACTTAATGGGGCTGAGCGCAATTACACAGTAACCGAGCGTGAATGTTTAGCGGTAATTTGGGCTTTAAACAAGTTTCGCACCTACTTTGGTTTGTTACCAGTAAAAGTGATCACGGATCATGCAGCATTAACAAAACTCAATAATGATAAAAATTTATCCAGCCGAATGATTAGATGGACACTCAAGCTAGCTGAATTTAATGTTGAATGGGAACACAGATCAGGAGCTCAAAATGTTGTGGAACATGTGTTGTCGCGGAACCCGGTGGAATGTTTTGAGGATGGCAATATAGCTTATGCAATAATTAGAGATTTGTTACTTTCTTCAAGGGAGCAATTGATTGCTGAACAAAGGCAGGACCCTGAGCTGGGTCACATTTACCGTTATTTACAAAACCCCGATGACAGTACGGTAAACGCAGCAGTCTGTGGAAACTGATCTCAGGATTTTAGAATATTTGACCGCTTGTTATTTTATGCGAAGTACACATCCTCTCTCGGAGAAATGGGAGTATATATTCCAAAGTCAATGCGAGGTGCGATAATGCGCGAATTTCATGATAAGCCTATGGCTGGACACCTCGGAATTAAAAAAACGTATTTACGCGTGAAGGAGGCTTGTTATTTTCCTTATATGAGGAGGGTCATACATGATTATGTTTTGACATGTGATACGTGCCAAAAAATTAACTATAAGAACGCGTTACCATCCGGTCATCTAATTCCAATTATAACTAATTATCCAAATGAAATAGTTTCATTAGATTTGTTAGGTCCCTACCCAGCATCGAAACCTGAACGATATAGGTATATTTTAGTGATAACGGATCACTTTTTACGAAGTGGTTGGAAGTAATACCCCTCAGAAAGGCGTCCGCAAAAATAATCGTCAATACCCTGTTCGAAAATTACATTTCGCGATATGGAGCTCTAATTAAACTAATTAGCGACAACGGTCCCCAATTTATATCCGAAGTTTTTGAGCATTTAAGTAATAGATTAGATATAAAGCATGTCAAAACAGTTGTGTATAGACCCCAGTCAAATAGAACGGAACGAGTTAATCGCGATTTATTACAAATGATTGCTTCTTTTGTAAATCAAAATCATGAGACCTGGGACAAGTTTCTAAGTGAATTCGCGTATGCATTACGAACGGCAGCTCACGAAACCACTGGAAAGACTCCAGCAGAATTATTTTTGGGTAGGAAACTTATTACACCGTTTCAAAAACTTGTGATGGTGACGGATGGAGCAGAATTTGTAGTTAGGAATATTGAAAAGGTGTTTAAAGAAGCTAGGCAGAATACTAAGAAAAAGCATGAAAAGTGGTCGAAGTATTACAATAAGAGGAGAAACGAAGTTAACATTAAAGTCGATGATTTAGTGTTGGTTGAAACTCATCCTTTAAGCTCTGCCAGTAAAAAAGTGGTAGCAAAATTCTTTCCCAAATTCGAAGGTCCTTATAGAGTCGTAAGTGTTAAAAACAGTTATGTCGTAATTTGGAAGGCAGATAGAAGAACTACAGATAATAGAGACCAAGTGCGAATTTACCATCAGAGAAAAAGTGATGAAGGTGTAGTGGAGGTAGATAGTTCAGTTAGCAGATGATCCGAGTATCAGTCGAGTAGCTTTGAGGATAGTCGATATGGGTTAGATCAGTCACAAGGCTTTAGGAGTCGGATGGAAGACAGATACAGGAGAGGAAAGAGACGACAAGTGTAGGGGAAAAATAGTAGCATAAGAAGAGCATAATTTTTCAACAAAACAAAGACTAAAAAAATGTATTAGCCTGCTACGAGTAAATTTTGCTGGAGAAAAATGTATTTGAACTGGAAAATTACTTGTTAGATTTTTGAAACCTTCTACATCAAAAAAAAAAAAACTTAGGATTTCTGATTTTGCATTTGCGTTATCTAAAATTTTACTAAGCATAATTTTTTTCTTTCTTTTCCGGCCAAGACTAAAAATAATTTATATGTATTTGTACGTGAAATTAAACCCCGACATAAGCGGCTAATAGTCATCCCCACCTATCGCATAAATTTGGTTATTACTGTACTCTAAAGCGTTTTCTATACTTTTTATATAATTATTGAAAGCATGTTTTGACGCCATTTAAAACCGAAAATAGAAATTATTCTTAAACAATAAGTTTTAAAGAGTAAAAGTTACAGATGTCCCTCACAACTTTAAGATGCCATATGATAAAATACAATGCAAATTCTTTTTAGGAAGGCATGCTCCAACATCTTGGATCCTTAACTAAAATAATTTAAGATAGTTAATCGTAGGAAATACTTAAAATTACATTATAGTTCGCTAAGGGCTTTTGCTTTTCGTCTTATTCTATGTACATGCATACTCCCGTTTCGCTTTTTTGAGAAATTAAGTAATATTAACAATTATATATATGAGATAATTAGTAAAGTAGAAATGAACTGAAAGATAGCTTTTATTATGCTTATTAAACAGATGTCCTATGGTCTCTGATCGCCAAATCGTAAGCTAACTGGAGATATTTCCAAGAATCGTGGTGTTCTCATATTGCAAGGATCAATAGATTCTTTCAATTCTAACAATGGTTTTCTCCCATGATAAGAATTTGTTTCCTGAAAATAAAAGATTTGAATCTCTATTATATTATTCACAACAGTAATAAAATTAAAAAATAACATTTATAATTAATAATCTAATTAAATAAAATCAGTAATATCATAGCAGCTTAGTATCTTTTTTAAAATTACACTTTTATTAATCTAAGCTCAATTGAATGCATTATTTACTCTAGCATAATTATTAGCAACATGTAAAAATGTCTTTGATATCAGAATTCTTGAATATTAAATTCTCCATTAAACATTCCAAAGCTAATAAACTGAACTTCATGAATTGAACGCATTAAATAAAATTAAATTTCATAACAAAAAAATTTAAAATAACTAATTAAAAAAATTTAAAGCTCTATTCTCGAAAATAAAATAATTTAAGCTTCTCTTATAAATATTCCTTATAGTATTAATCACAAATTTTTCATTGCTTAAGAAGGATTTATTGCAATAAAAAATATTATACTTGAAAAAAAAATCGAATCAACGTAGAATTTTTAAAAGATTGCTTACATTCCTGTAATAAACAATATGCTAACTTTGAAAAATTGAACGTCATATTTCAAATAACTTGTTACAATAAATCATGATATTTATTTACATATAAAGAAAAGAAAATATTAAACTGAATACTCTCCTTTCAGCCTAATTTACAATTAATTGATTTTTACATTAAATTCTAATGCTACAATATTTGTAATTAAAAAAAGATACACATATCACATGATGAATATTTTAAGCTGAGATATTTTTAAATAAATAAATTATACGAATCAAATGTATTTGAATTTCGAAAAATGTTTAAAATTAAAATATACAAAAATGTTATCAATTCTAACAAATATAAACTAATGTTATTATTAAATTCTTTTATTTTAAGCTTATTTAAATATATATATATATATATATATTATATATATATATCTTGCAGCCACAATAAATCTAAATTTTAAAAGAAGTATCCATACTATTTAAAGAACAAAAGATATCTTTTAAATTGTAATATATTTTGATTATGGCTTTTCGCTCAAAATATTAACTGTAAATTATACTACATATTAAAAGAGGAGTATATATATTGAAAAATTTAAAATATATCTAACCGTTTGAAAAGTTGCAAGTTTCGACTTGGGATCAAATTCCCCATCTCGCGTAGAATAGTTGAAACGAAGTAGAGGTGGGGGGATGTGATCACATCTCATACAAGTACCTGTTCCGGTTCCTAAAAATAATATTAATTATATATGGATTTTTAATTATTTATGTGTGTATGAAAAAATAAATTCAATCTTTTTGTAATCACAAGCACAAGAAAAGTATGGATATTCACTATTTTTTGTTGAAACTTTAATTAGTAACTTTTAACAAAAATTAAATTTCGAAAGATACTCACACGCACAAAAAATTAAAAAATAAATTAAAATGTCAGAAAAATTAGCAAAAATAGTGCATAGTCATTTAAAATATCTGACTAGGTTCGGAGACCAATTTTAGAAAAATTGATTTTCGGAATAAATTTATTCTTTTAAAGAGCATAAATAGGCTTAAAAAGTCAAAATTATTGAATAAATAACATGTATCACACTTTGTTTTTGAAAAAAAATATTGTTTTTATGAAATTTTATCAAAATATATATTTTTAAAGTTAAGAAAAACGTCATAAATAAAAATAAATTGCACATTATACAATTTTAATTTCATTGATATACTTCTTGATCCTTCTGAAGTGTCACAAACCGAGAGAACAAAAAATATTTTAAGAAATAAATATTTTATTAATATATAAATTTGATGTTAATGATTTTTCATTAAAATTACTGCATGTTCTAAGCTAAAAATGACTGTAAAATGTGATTAATTGTAGGTGTCTTAAAACCTGCGGTTTGTTACACTCTGAAAGACCCGTGACATATATGTTATAAATTTTATTGAATTTGATTTGATTGTTTGGAGATATCCCGTTTTTCGTGCACAAATCATCGCAAAAATTTCATTCTTCAAAAAACGCATTAAAAATATTTTTAAAAGTTAGATAAAGTAAATGCTGTAAAAACTATTTAAAAAACTCTCTAGTTTTATGTACTAGTCCTACTTCCTCGATAATTATAGTTCTTTTTTCTGCAATGGCCCCTTTCTTCCCTAATGACCGAACATCAAACACCTAAAAAGCACTTTTTCAACCTAGTCGGATACCTTAATATCTCAGAATCATTGTTAATTAATTTTTAGCCGGTAGACAAGAAATCGAAGTCATAATTTATTTGCATAAATAACTAGGTTTTAGTAATATCTTATTTAAATTCCATTATTGAAACGAAAAGCAATTACATTTCAAATAAACGAAACATACTATAATATATATTTATATACTATAAACAATTAAAATATTTTTAAACTGTTTGAAATAAATATGCATTTAATTTAAATAGATAGATCAATCGTTTTTTTTTTTACACTGTAAAGGCGTTCCTTAGAAAATCATGAAAAAAAAATTTAAAACGTTAATATAAAAAAAATTTTAAGGCAATTCCTACTTTGAATGGATGGATAGAAAGTATTTATAAACGATTGAAAATTTGAACAAGATATATATGTATATATATATATATATATATATATAGGGAGAGTTAACTAATAGTAGGAATTGTAAAAAAGAACATGATTTGTCTACATTGTTGTAACAATGCACACCCGGTTTGGCTGAAAAACCGGTTTTCGATGTTAATGTTTGTCATTGTTTTAACAATTACATTATTACAACAATAGAGACGAATCTAAGTTGGCGTCGATAACCGGTAATTAATTAGTTAATATTTGAAATAACTGTATTAATATCACGTGTCATCCACTACAAGTTTCAAGAAATTTATTTGAACTTGATTGGATGAATATAAAGTATTTTATTCACAATTGAAAATTTGAACAAGATAAATATAAAAAAAATAAAGATATATAGAGAGAGTGAGCTAATAGTAGGAATTGAAAAATACATCTGTCATATGGTAAGTTTGGGGATACGTTCCACAATTTAAAAAAAAATCGGGTAAGATAAAATCTTTGAATGCTTTCCCAAAAAAAAGGACAAAAAAGTAATAATAAAATACAAGCTACATATTTATAAAACAAAAACAACTTCTTTTTATTACAAAATGATTAAAATTAGTGTACAGTAAAGTTCAGGCTGTAAGTACATACAACATATAAAAATTAAATTGAAATTAGGAATAATTCTTTATCGCTATATAATTCTTTATCGCTACCAGATAACAAGCATGTACGGTTATTATGAACTGGATCGAAAAGGCTATCATTAATAGATGTCTCAGGTATGTCTAGCTCAGCTGTCGGTTTTGACTCAAATGAAGAACTTCATGCGTTTTTATCGGCCACCATTTTTCATTATTGAGTGTATGTATGATGATATTTGATGAAAATGCTCATCGTACTAATGCTTATATATATATATATATAAGTACAGCATTGCTAAACAAGATATCAATCATTGGCATGGCCAAGTAATTTTAGCGCGTTTTTCACATGTAGTATTTTACAATAATGCAACTAATGAACTTTTTACTAACAGAAACTAGTAATGTACTTTAAAAAAATTTTTAAAAATATTAAATTTAAATATGATTCGGCTCATCTAGGGCACAAATGCGACCAAATGCCGAAAACCCGAGGTCAATTGGTTGCTTATTGGCTGAGAAAAAGGTGCGACAAAATATGGAACGAAGACGAAGACGAAATTTGCGTCCTAATAGCACTTTTGTTCCACTACGTGAAAAACGCGCTAAAAAGTCATTCGGTCTTTCAGTATTATGAGAATATTTTAGACCTTTATGGACTGATGGTACTCTTTAAAGAACCAATTTAATAAATTAGCTCTAAAGGATTAAATTTCCCAAACTTGTATATTTTATTTATGTATATCTCTTAATTTTCAATGTAGTGATTCAAAAAAAAATATTGCATGAAGAAAAATGAGGTAGATAAAATTTTAAAATAATGAATTCTTTTGAATAGATATGTCGTGATCTAAAATTATGTTAAATGCTTTTTTTAAGAAAAAATTATTTTAAGTTTTCAAATATTTGTCAGCTTGCATTTCCCCATCCCTCCCTCAATTTTGAAAAAAAAAAATAAAGATCATCACGGAATGAAACAGAAGTAATGCATCTTTTTGAAGTAAGACATGTGTTTAATCTTTGTAGAACAAGCTGAATTATATGCTTCAAACTTGCTGTCGATTCAAGCGAAACAAAAATATTGTTTTCGTAAAATTTCTGTTTGCGAACTTTGAATTTAATCTCGATCAATCAAAGTATATTTTTATTACAGATATTTCCTGTCAGCGGATTCTAAGAAAAATCTCTAAATTGCGTGCTTGTGGATAAGGAATAGAAATATTTACTTAAGAAACAGCAAGAATCTTCACATTCTTCGATCGGAGAAAACATAGGAGGAAGGATAGCTTTCATGGGTGGAATATCCCGCCACAGTCTATTATATCCATTTCCTTGCGTTTTGTTACACTGGGGGCAATGCCGGCGACATCCATATCTGAAATCAAAAGATTCATAAAATTACACGATTTCAGAATTCAATGTAAAATAATAACAAATGCTGCTTTATTATTTAAAAATAAATTAAAAGTAAAAAAACTTTTTTAAAAACAAGCTTTTATTTAAACGCGCTAAAAAGAATAAAATAAATTTTTCTGTAAAACTATTTTTTAACTATCAACTTATAACGTCATTACACAATTTATATGATATAAAAGCTTGTCGCGAGGTTAAAGCACTTTTATTTACTTAGTTTGAAAATTTTAAGAAATTGAAATCAATCAGATCAAGTTTTTTAATTTACTTGTTTATCTGCAGAGGTAAATCTCGCGACAAGCTTTTATATCATATAAATTGTGTAATGACATTATAAGTTGATAGTAAAAAAAAATTTTAAGAAAAATTTATTTTATTCTTTTTAGCGCGTTTAAATAAAAGCTTGCTTTTAAAAAAGTTTTTACTTTTAATTTATTTTTTACTTTTTAGTTATCACTGGACAGGTTTTTCAGTCTGTTCATCTCATTCAACGCATCATTGTTACTAGGTGATAGCCGGTTATTTTCGAACAGTCGAGCTAAATGAATTCTCGCAAAAAGGGTACTAGACGAAAAAATACGTAAATTTTAAGCAATTTTTTCAATCTTCGTACAGATCTTGGGTAATATTATCCTACACACGAAAAAAAGTTTTATGAGATTTTCTTCATAAATGACGAAGTTATTAAATATTAAAATTTTGAGTATTTTTTGAAAAATCGTAAAAAAAAAGTTTTCGACATTTTATTTTTAAAATGACTGATTCTAAAAGAGCAAATCATGAGCTGTTTTAGTACGGAATGTCGATTCATTTAAACAAAAAAAATTCATACGCGTCGATTTAGACATTATTTTCATAAAAACGCATCGATTTTGACTTATTTAAAAAAATCGTAAGGAATATAAATATTATTTTGTAAAAAACATTATACCGTATCGGGACGAAATAAATGATCTTTCCGATTCTATAATTATTTTTTGTCTGAGCTTCATAGATTAAAATTAGAATTTCTATAATACTCCATCTCAGTTTAACTTGGCAGCATTGAAAAAGGTATACCATGTACCAATCTACTTGAAAAATAGCTCTACTTTTTTTGTTTTGAATTTAAATCCACGAAAATAGATAGAAATTTGTTAAAAAAATTCCATATGTTGTAGAAATTAGATTATTTTTACGTTGTAGAAATGTAATTATTTTTTAGACAAAGTTAATTAATACATTCAATAGCGCAACGTTATGAAATTCCAGTTTGGTTGAAAACCGATTTTCTTCGCCAACTTTTGTCATTGTTGTAACAATAAAATTATTACAACAATGCAGATAAATCCAAGTTGGCGCCCAAAACTAGTTTAACGTTTTTAATTAATATCTTTTTAATTAATTGCAATATCGGAATATAAATGGTCAAAACATGCATTGTCATCCAAACTAAACGTGTATACAAAATTTCAGCTCAATGGGAGGAAGATATCAGCTTCAAAATTGAGTTGCAAGATTCCACCCGAACAAATTACATACATACATACATACATACATACATACATACATACATACATACATACATACATACATACATACATTGTAAGTTAAATAAAAGCTTTTAATAAAAAAAGAGCTAAATGGTACTTCCGTACTGTATCAACTATGCCAACGCTAAAGAAAATTCGCCAAGTTGGCAACTCCACTTTCACATGTGTCGAAGCACATGGCAACCATGTGCTTCGTTTCATATAATGTCACCTATATGCTTGCGATAATACGTAAGTACCTATTTCATTTAAAGTTTCAATTTTTTCCGTTGCATATACCAAAATACGCTACTTACGAATTATACTGTCGACCAATTTTGAAAAAGCAAAAGACAACCCCGAATAAAAAATTGAATACTTACGTACTATCGCAGCAATGCCAATGTTAAAAAAAATCGCCAAGTCCGCAACCCCGATTTTGCGTGTGTCACAAGCGCTGAATTGACATTGATATGTTACGTTTCATGTAATGTCGCCAATAGGTTGAAATAGTACGTAAGTACGGAAAATTGTCACCAATTGTTATCATCGTTAGTATTATAACTTTCAAACATGCGCAAGTATGGATTCTACTATTTTCTGTATATCGTGGCATTTGGCGACATCGTTTCCTCTGATGAAATTGGTTGACGGTATGATACGTAAGTATCTGAGGTACAAATAACGTATATTTCGGAACTTACTTACTATAGCAACAATGCCAACGTTCAAGATAACTCTCCAAGTTGGCAACCCCGATTTCGCAAGTCTCGTACTTGCTGAATTGGCAAACATGCGCTTCGTTTCATATAATGTCGCTAATACGGAAGTACCAATATTTCTATAGCTGTTAAGAAAAAATGTTGTAATCCGTAAGAAAATTGCTGCAAATTTTAATTTTGTTTATTTTATTGTTCAATAAAACTACTGGGATTATGTGATATATTAAATGAAAGCATTTTCATATTATACTGTTGACCAATTTCCCCAAAATCGAAGACGTCGCCTAATCTTGTCATTATTATAGTTATTCGGTTTAAACTTACGCGGAAAGATTTTACGGTACTTACGCATTAGCGTCAGCGTAGCAACATTTACGCCACGGAAATCGCACCATATGAAGACAACAAAAATATTTTAATCTGTTTTATATGAAGAAAAAGCCAATCACAATATCAGAATTTTGTTAAAAAGGCGCAATTTAAACGCCGCCAACTTTCTGCTATAATGCTGATTCATAAGTTTCGGTTTTACTCAATTGGCTGTATACCGCATTATTCGGAGACGTTTTTTGATTTGACGCAATTGTTCGGCGGTATCTAATCACGATATAAAAAATGATAATTAAGAAGTACGGTACTTATGTATCATCGCAGCCGGCTGGGTGGCGTGGTTGGTTTGTCACTGGCCTTCTGCACTCAAGGTTGCGGGTTCGAACCCGGCCCGAGTCGGATTTTCATGACGCAGAAAATCGACAGCGGCCATGTCATATAATTATACAGCATGTAAAAGATCCCTAGGGTGTCTGTTTGGCTTGGATGCTCTCGGCAAAACTAAATCATGGTACAGGTTCGCATCGTCAAGAGCTCAGGTGTCTCCCTCTATTGAGGAAACTGGGTGTCAAAATTGCTTGCTGTAATTGGTATCGCCTATATGGTGTAAGGCTAAAAAGTGATACCAGCTCCTGGGGAATGTACTTGATCTGCAAAGGTTTAAAGTACCAATGCGCAGCACCATTAGAAAAAAAGAAAAAAATGTATTATTGCAACCTATTGGCGACATTATATGAAACGAAGCACACTATTGCCGATTCAGCGCATGTGGCAAATGCTAAATTAGGGTTTCCAAGTTGGCGGTTATCTTGAACTTTGGCGATTGTTGTGGTAATACATAAGTGTACAAAATACTTATGTATGGTATTCGTAAGACCAGGAACTTCATATCGGTACACTACCCATTTTTGGCGATAATACAAATTCGAGCCAAATAAATCGTAAGCGGCAAGGAGAAATCTATTGTATTCTGATATTGTGCAATAATTTATTCCTATTTAGTGGAAAAATCGGTGGCGTACAGATATCAAGCTAGTTTCTACAATTTTTCTATTACACAGATAAAGCATTGATCAGAAACAGTATTGCTTTTCAAATTAAATACATAAGAACTACCTGAAAGAAGTATAACAGCTGCATTGTGGAAAGCTATGATAATTAATTCTAATCATACTAAAAGATGAAATATTACATTTACAATAAATCTTTCTTTACAATTTTGTTCTTTCTTTTTTACAAGTCATGTTTTTTTTTTTCAATAGAAAATCTATCTCTCCACAGATTTTTCAAATAAAATTCTTGTTTACTTAAAATCAGCTTTGCTTTCATCAGATTTGTTCGGTGTATTCTTATTATTTTGGCCATCATATATCAAAATGTAAGTAACTCAAAAAATACTATTATTTTCTTTAAAAAAAACACAGGACTGTTTTAATTATTTTGGATTATTTTTATTTTTTGTAATAAATATTTATATTAACTTAATTCAGCTAAACATCCCAGAAAACGACAAACAAAAACGATTTAAATGTATCTATTATTCATTTTTGTGAAAAAAAGAAAGTATTTCAGGACAAAAAAAAACCGTTTTGTTTTTAGCGGAAAGAAAATAAAAATAAAATTAATACATTTTAATATTTTTGTTTTAAATATTTTCATCTAACTGTTCTTACTAGTCAAAATGTGCGTCTGGATTTTTATAAAATATAATTTATGCAGCTAATTTTTTATCCTAAACGCATTTCTTTAATACTTTTAACTTCAATTCTGTCAAAATGGTCTGAAATCTAAAAATAATGCATACATTTTCTCTACTTCATTTAATATTCACATTTATACAGTGAAAACACATGAAAAAGAAAAATTGATCATTTTCGAGAAGGCCTAAAGCCATGAATTTATCCAACGAAATTTAATATTTTCTTTTTCCTCTTTTATTATTCTTAGTTTTACTCTAATCAGTTAACTATAAAAACAGTTTAAATCGAGTTAATTAACTTGTATGTATTTTTATGTGTATAAATACTATAAAAAGACATAAAATTGCTCCGCATGAGTTAATCTTCCTCATTAGCATAATGGTAGCTGCTTTAATTTTTTCCGACTGAAAAGCAAAATTAAATCATTAAGTACTAAAATAAAAGATTAAAATAATCTATTTAAAATGTATACCATACATATATACTTATTTTTTTTTGTATAATGAGGGCTGAAAATTATAAGAAAATTTTAATAAATATTTTTCAGATGAAAAATAATTTTATAATTTTTAACGTTCCTTTTTTTCCATTTCAAGTAACATGTAAGAAAATTAGATAAACATTAAGGATAATTCTAAATATATTTTTCACCCAACAATTTTAACGTTAATTATTTTTGACATTATTTACATTAAATTTCTTTATTCATTACTAGTCTTTTTTGCTCAACACAAATAACAGTTTTTCATTTCGAATAAATATTAGAATTCCAAAACGAATATTTAAAATAAGTTATTAGCATCCTCAACACTGTTTTTTTTTCTTAAATTTTATTTTTTATACGAGGCCAAATCGGTAAACACGTTAACAGATCAAAATGATAATTTCAAAATTAATAGCAAATTGTTTCCAAATATATCCATAAGTGGTCGTACAAAACTAACTGTATGATCATTTCGAATTTAAGAATTTGCATTATAGAATTTATAAAAAGGCCATCAGCTGCAAAGATTGTAGATAATGACTAAACATTCTTAAGATATTTCCATTTTTTGTCTTTGTTTCTGAACGGAGTTGAAGCCATGCTAGCTACATCTATATCTAAAATACTGTCGAAGCTTCGAAATGCAATTCGAAGAAAACATTAACGACAATTGACTCAAGGAAGTGTTTTCCCTCATGACAATGCTAAGCTTCAGAAAGCCTAATCAACTCAAGAGAAAATTGAAGATTTTTTCCTGACAAATCCTACAGCTTCCTCATTACAGCCCAGAATTAGCTCCGAGTGATTAGCACCTATTTAGTCGACTAATATTGTTTCTGATGTTGAACGCGAGATACATAAATGAATGAGAAAGCTATATATATATATATATATATATATATATATATATGTAAAGAGAGAGAAGTTTTGACTGCATATATATATATATATATATATATATATCTTAGACTTTGAAGCAGCTGGCACTGAGATAGTGATAAAGTGTGGAATAGATGTATCTCTCTCTCTCTCTCAATATAAACAGTTATTATCTAAAGATATAAGCAGGCTTTAAAGCAAAAGTTTTTTCTTTTTTTTTACATAGATTTTTGTAACGTACACATACTTACTCAACAATATACTCAATGTTGATTTCATATTCGTGTTTTTAACAAGTACATTATTTATTCTTGTTCATTTAATTTTTTCATTTATAGATATATTTTGAAGTTAAATATAATTTGAAAAGTTATATTTTGAACATAATTTGGAATTGAAAAAATGTACATATATACCAAAATTAAAAAAACAAGAAATATAAAACCCGCAAGCTAACTAGAATGTATTTCTTATTTAAAATAGAAAACCACATTTTTCTAAGCAAATATCACATTCATAAAAGATTAATTGAAAAATCTATTTCTATCTAAACATGAAAAAAGTTTAAAAATATAAATGAAAGCAAATTACAAGGGGTGATCAAATGAAAAGGTACGAAACGACATAAAAATGAAACAGTTAAATATTTGCATATTCCGCCAAGGGAGAATGTAGCGAGACATCTCGGGATGCCATTGGAGACTCTGACTGGGATCGGATCATGCGCGGGTGCCCGCATGCGTAGGAGAGAGCAAAGGCTCTTATAAAAAGCGGCGTCCAAATGATGCGAGCACAGAAAAAGCATTAACTCCGATGTGTACTGTGAGACACTCCGACGCCTACGCAGATCCATCAAGAACAAAAGACCGGGGCTACTCACGGAGGGTGTGGTTCTGCTCCATGATAACGCGCGTCCACACGTCTCCAGAGTCACACAAATGGAACTGGACAAGTTCCAATGGAAGACGTTGGACCATCCGTCCTACAGTCCGGACATGTCACCCTGCGATTTCCATGTGTTTGGTCCACTAAAGAAACACCTGAAAGGAAAGCGCTTCAACTCGGACGACGTACTCAAGGACACTGTGAAGGACTGGGTCTCGTCACAGCCACAGGAATTCTGGGAACAAGGAACCCTGCGGCTTGTTCATCAGTGGGATCGTTGTGCTCAAGCCTATGGTGTATATTTTGAATAAAGTCTATATTTGTACCCACCGTGTCGTTTCGTACCTTTTCATTTGATCACCCCTTGTAGTTTACAATATTACTAACATAGGCTTTTACACTCACTTCCAAAAGTTAAGCACGAAGATGTAAAATGCAGAAAATCAACAAATACTGCTTTGATAGACACAAAATTTGGCAGTAAAGTAGCATATATATTTATATATATAATAAAATCAATAATTATATACAGAAATGAAAACAATATTAAATTTTTGTAAGTTATCAGATAATGTCATACTGGAGACGTAAACAGAATTATCTATAAAGTGAAAATAAACAGCATAAAATGAAAAAAGGACATTAAAAGGGTATGTGATCCCCCCTCATATATATGCAAAGTTTACACCTTCTGACCATGCTTTCAATTAGGTAGTCAACCACCGCAGATTTAAGCAATCGCCATTCTTCTTGTAGAGCAGTTTCCAGCTCAATAAGAGTGACTTCAGGTAGGAAACGTGAAGATACAGCACGGCCGAGAGCATCCCAAAGATTTTCAATGGGATTAAGATCGGGCGAATATGCTCGCCACGCCATACGCGCAATCCCTTCACTCTCCAGGTAGCCATCGACGATGTCAGCTCTATGGGGACGTGCGTTATCGTCCATTAAAACAAAAGTAGGGCCAACTGCTGCAGCGTACAATCTCACAATGGGTTCTAGGACTTCATCTCGATACCAGACATCCGTCACATAACCCCGTTTAAAGATGTGCAGGTCGGGGCGGTATCCTAATAAAATCCCTGCCCACACCATAATGCTTCCGCCTCGGAATGTGTGATGTTCGGTGATGTTTTGGGGCTGATTGCGTGTTCCTTGTTTACGCCATATCCTTATACGCTTGTCATCTGGCTCCAGAGCAAATCTTGACTCATCAGTAAACATGACATTGCCCCAGTCAGACACAGTACAATTGCCATATTCCCGGCACTACTTTAATGGTGCCCCTCTTGATTGGCCAGATAGAGGAACACAAACTCGAGGTACCCGGGCATACAGTCCATTCATTTGTAATCTTCGGCGTACAGTAGCTGGAGATATAGCCTTACCAATGGACGCTGTAACCATAGATGTCACACGTGTGGAGGTCGCTCTGCGATTCCGCTTGGCTACAATAGCAATATATCGATCTTCCGCGAGGGTTGTAACCCTTGGACGACCACCTACGGGCCTTCGGACAACTGTCTGTGTGGTTTGGAATTGTTTCCATAAACGTGAAATTACAGAATGATGAACGCCGAAGAAAAGAGCAACATCTGTGGTCGACTGTCCTGCTTCAATGCGCCCCACAGCACGCCAGCTCTCAGAATCTTCCATTCGCTTTCTGGAAGTCATAGAAACACGTATGTCTTGAAAACAAATTGTACGAAAGTTTTAAACACCTTCTATCAGCCTTAACTTCTGTAACCCTTCATAAAGCTGGCTTCTTATAAGACTGCCCTTTTTGCATATTTCTTGACACGAAAGCACGATTGTCTGTTACCTAACATATTTGCATACTTCCATCTACCTCTGCAGTGAATTGCATCCTCTTCAATTCTGATTGGCTTCCGGAAATTAGCATTTTCCTCTCCGTGCTTAACTTTTGGAAGTGAATGTATTTTTAATTCCTAATGTTTATTTATAAATATAGATAATACTAAGAAAAATAAAATACGAAATAAGAAAACAGCCCATTTATATTATAAGGGAAAGCAAATAGCGTAATAAATTAATTGAATATTTTTAGTGATCTAAAATTTCTTTTTCTTTTGTTTCAAAAGATAAAAAAAACATTTCTGTGGTTTTCAATTTCTTGACATTTTATACTTTAAGTAGCTGTTACCCGCCCGCTTCGCTGGGTATTTCATGATGTTTTATAAATTTTTGCTGGTTATATATATGTATAAATTTTGAATATTTAAGTCCTAGCATTAAGAATTCGATTGTATTGAAAAATATACGCCCCTTACGCCCCTCAACGCCACTTTGGGGTCGATTTTCACGAAACGCATTTTGTGGAGTATTTCTATCTTATGAGATGAATCTGCTTACCAAATTTCAAGACTGTGCGTCTAATAGTTTAAAAATCGGAATAATTATTTATATCTCCCCTTAAGCCCCCGCAACACCCCTTGAAGGTCATTTTTCCTAAAACCTATTTTGTAGTGGATATTTACTCCATGAAAGAAACATGTCTACCAATTTTCAAGCAGGTTGGCCAAGTAGTTTAAAAACGAAAATATTTATCTATTACGCCTCTTAAAGCCCCCCTCCCCCGCAAGGCCACTTGGGGGGTTACTTTCACAAAAACCATCTTGTATCTCATCTCTACTCTATGAAAGGAATCTATTTATCAAATTTAAAGACTGTGCGTCTAATATTTTAAAAATGGAAATAATTATTTATAACGCCCCCTAAGCCCCCGCAATTTCACTTGGGCGTCGAATTTCACCATACTCATTTTGTAGTGGATCTCTACTTTATGAAAGGAATCTGCTTACCCAATTTCAAGATTGTACGTTGAGTAGTTTAAAAATGGAAAAAATTACTTTTAACGCCCCTCAACCCCCTGTAACGCCCCTTGTGGTTCGAATTTCGCAAAAAATCCGTTCTTAGCTGATCTCTACTCCATTAAAGGAACATGTCTACCAAATTTCAAGTCTGTAAGTTGAATAGTTCCAGAGATATCGTGATTAGTCAGTCAGTTAGTCAGTCAGTGAGTCGCTTTTCTCCTTTATATATAAAGATTAATATTAAGTGCAGAGTAAAGCATGTACTTAATGAAAATGGATAAGAGTTATTTTCCAGATTAAAAAAAAACAAAGAGAATTCGCTTAAAAAAATTGTATCCTTGGTCGATTCATAACACATCACACCAAAATTCAGAAGGAAATGTTTCAATAACACAACTGTATGAACAGTTGCGAAACTTTTGAAACATTTTAATGTTGTTATTTGCTATTATTTACACGACATTAGTTACATTAATGGATTTCTAATATCAAGCACAGAAAAAAAAATGTTAAAGTTTCTACCAATCGTTTTTTGGCCATTAATTACAGACATAATCAGAATTAATTTAATTGTTTACATAGCTTAATTTAATTTTTGGGAAAAGTAGTAAAATATTAGAGTTATCCGATACTTGCGTAGTATACTGTTATGGAACGTTTGGTTCTATAACGTTAAAGTATAGAAATTTGCAGCCAAGAATTCGAAGAACAACTTTTTATTCCTTTTGGCTTAGCTGAGCCGACATCTATTTATTTTATTTTATTTTATTTTGGGATATTGAGCAACAAAGACTATTATCCCAAAACACTAACTATTCTTAACACTAACTTGTAACTAGTCTTATATCAAAATACGGACTGTTGCCAATCTGGTAAGCTGAAAAAGGTTACAAGGAAATCGCTTCCAGATTTACAAATATAAATATAAATACACAGTATAAATATAAATATTACAAGTATAATATAAATATAAAATTATTAAATTCATCTTTAAAATTAATTATTTTTCAAATTATAATGTTCTATAATTTTATTGCATTTCTGTTTGTTTATTTACTCACTTTGCGTGAGCGGCCAATAGTTGGCAACGAATTGAATAATATTTGTCTCAACAATACCATTCACCAAATTTCGACAGTTAAAAAATATCACCAAACGTTAATTTTCTCGTGGTCGAACATGAGTGGAAACAGTTTCCACTATTGGCTGCATATCGCGGCATTTCGCAATGTCTTTTGTTTTCATGAGTCTGATCGGCAATAAATTAAGTAAGTACCCTTTATTCGGTACTTAGGTATCATCGCAACAATGCCAACTTACAAGATAACTCGCCAAGTTGGCAACTCTAATTTTACATTCGTCATACGCACTGAATTGGCAACCAAGTGCTTCGTTTAATATAATGTAGCCAATAAGGTTGCGATAATACGTAAAACTTTATTCTATATAATTAAAAGATAAGCACTTTAAATTACACAAACAGTTAATCGCAATCAAAAGTTGAATACCTCCAATGTTTACCAAAAGTAATTTACAAGTCAAAAATTATTCATTAATTTTATCTGAGTGTCTCCCACGCTTATTTAGACTAATTTGACAAATAATGAAGTTCTATGAAGAAAAAAGAATGTTCAGCACTAATAATAAGTTTGCCTTTCCACTTTTTGGCATCCAGTTCATTATTTTATTCATGTAATGACGCAGCACTGAAGAAGATTAAAAAATTCCTTTTGAAACATACCAACCAAGCTTTCAACGCTTCGACTCGGCGGAGAAAAAAATTAAATTGTGGGTAGAGAATCACGATAAATTTATGCGTAAAAGAAACCTGGGCTTTTATCGCAGAAAACAGAGTGCCTGCTGTGGGTTTGATAAAAATGCAAATCACTGAAATGTATATATTGCAGTTGACGATGTACGGAAATAATAGATTTAGGCTCCACTGTTTTTGTCAGGTATTTGATGAAGAATGCTAATTTCTGGAGAATCTACTCAGTTGGAAAAAAGAGTGGATTTTCTAGTCTTTTCACACAAGAATTTGTTTTGATTCTTGCAGTTTTAAAAGAAGCAACAAGCAGGAATAGATAAGGTAGCAGACAATAAGCAATTTACTTATTTAAGCACTCAAAACAAATACAAAATGTATGAATATATTCAAAGCTAAATTCAATTTTGCAAAAACGTGAAGGACTCCCACCAAGCACCGCAGAACTGAATTTAGAAACGGATTCTGAATTGTTTCGGTTTCCAATTTTCCCTTGGCGAAATTCTTTGAATATAGAGTGTATTAATGAAGGGGCATTGCTTGTCTTTGTAAACATTTTCCGTCAGGATTACGTCTTCGAAATCTTAGTTAATCATAATACCGAAGAAATGAATTATGAATTTTGCATTCTTTAACGCACATACTAGCAAAAAAGAACCTTACTAATGTTAAATTCATGACTAAGAAAGTGAAAGAGATACGTTTTGAAATTCACTTGTTCGTTTCGCAGATGCACGTTTCAATTATTCCTCTCATTTGTGGAACGGTTCTAAGTTTTACAAATGTTTATATTCTAGTGGATTCATCAATATTGAATAATTAAGAAGAGAAAATGGAAGATATGTTTTCATTAATAGAAATAATGCACGATTATAAATTCTAGTCGGTGTCTATCAATACAAATTGTAAGAACTGCTTGATGAATTAAAGATACTGTGATTCAAGTTTTCGCAAAATCTGAAAGTAATCAATGCAAAATTTCAAATGAAGGTTGGAAAAAGTGATAAAAAGGAGATGGAACTGATATATGAAAAGTCTTTGATATGTTCTTCTTAAATTGAACAAACTTTTCCTTTTTGTTATGTTAATTATTACTGGTTTTGAATTTCGTTTTGCTCAAAATGAATCTAAATCAATGAATTCTTATTGTTATGATGTAAAAATACAGGGGGAGGGGGATGATTTCATCATAATGCATAAATAAGCAAAATTTGTCTTTTTTTTTTTAAAAAAAAGGGGGGGGGATTTTAACTTACATCATACAAATAATTACAACTGGGTTCTTAAGTAATAGCGTCATCATAGCAAAATTTTCAACAAACCAATCGCGTCATGAATCAAAACAACAAAAAAAGATTCTTAAATGTTTTATTAAAAAAAAATCAGCTACATAGATTTTAGCGGGAAATGGCGCGATTCACGTGTCGCAAATTTGGTTGCGATGACTTTAATAAATAAGTACCTACAACTGTTTTCAGCAATAATTCAAGAATTATTTAATAATATTATTTATTAATGAATCTAAGGCAATAAATCCTATACTTATGTATTAAACGATATACTAGATTCGAGAAATAAAAAAGCATCGCCAAATTCTATCACCGTTATCAATACTGTGTTCGAACGGGCGCGGTAACGGTTTCCACAATTGGCTGCATATCTCAGTATTTGGTGACACATCTTTTGTCCTGACGAATTGGTCGCCGGGTATAATATGTGAGTACTATGAATCCATAAAGTAAAGATGCTAAATTACAAATTTTGCAAGTGCTTTCGTATTATGCCTTCATTTAGTTTTACCAAGACCAAATCGAATAGCATGACGATATCAAATTAGTACCTTTAAAATGATTTTCTAAAATTAGAAATTTTTATATTTTTTTATATTTTATTTTTTTGTTTTTAGGCACAATTTTAAACTTCATGTGAGCCGTTAAATATAATACACTGTTTACACAATTTTTTTAAAAAAATATACTCCCAGATTGTTGACGAAAATGTAGAGACATAAATCATTAGAAGTAAGAAGAGATAAAATATTTACAAATTTTAAGAAAATAGGAAAGTGAGTACAGATAAAGCTAAAAAGAGACATGGATAAAAACAGAAAAAAAAAGAAAACTTAGGAATCAATTCTGGTTAAAGAAAAGAAATAAAATTAAAGAATCAAAGAATATCAATGCATCTGTATAAATTAAAATAAAGAGATAATAATTCCAAATTACTTCCAACAAAATGACAAAAAATGGCATGGTTAATTTGATTTGATTCATTTTTTTTATACTTATATGCTCAATTTCGTTAAATTAAAAGACGACACTAAATGCCGCGATATAAGTCAATAGTGGAAAACCTTTCACGCATGTTCAAACACAATAATAATAATAAAGATTACAGTATTTGGCAACTTGTACAGTAATACCCGAACTTACGCGATAGGGACAACCACGTAAATTTAATTAGCTAAAATCAGGGTATAATTTCACATATAAATTATTTCTAATTGAGACTGGAAACGAAAGAAAAAATTTAGAAAAAAAATGTTCAATAAAATCTTAGGTAACACAAATACAAAATCACAAGCAAAAGTTATTTTGATGTAGAAGATTTCAAAAAATCTAACAAGTAGTCTGCATGCTGAAAAAAATTTTTTCTCCCACAAAATTTCCTCGCAGCATGTCTATAATTTTTTTTATTCCTTGTTTTGTTGAAAAAATACTCTCTTCGTTGGAGCATGCATTTTCTAAACTTTGTATACCTTTCTCAATTAATTTTTGGCCCTCTGTCAAATTTCCAATCGTCATTTGATCTTCTGATTGAACTGGGTCTACAGAATCAAGTCCCTCAATGTCTTGTCTATGCATTTCTATGAGCACATTAATTATACTCTCCTGATAGTGGGAATCGAGTGGTTCTTGAACGCATCACTATTCACTTTTAAATTTATTTGCCTGGAAAAATCGACAGCTTCTTCAATAAAATTACACATTTTATCACGATCTGGTACTAATTCCACCAGAGTTTTAGTGACAAAAAAAAAAAAAAAAAGAGGACGAACATTTAAGAAATTTGAAAATAGCGTAAATCTGAAATCGCATAAGTCGAGCGAGTGTAGCATAAGTAGCATTAGTCTAGGTATTGCTATATTATTTTTAAATTGGCGACACCCTTTCATTTGACGAGCCAGATCAATGGTATAATAGGAAAGAGTACCGATTTTTTTTTATTAACTTCGCACTTTCAACCTCAACACATTTAATGTGCATCAACTCCTTCACACAGCAAATCTTTAGTGAGACTCGTTGAAAACTATTAATTTTAAAGAAATTGAAAACAATAACGCTGAAAGTTGTCTTACTATTTTGCTGAAAAAATCAACCAATCTTGAATCATTTCAGAATATTTAAGACATAGAAATTCAAAACTTTTATGAGTTCGTTGCCAAGGTCATCGGCTGATGGCTGGCATGTCATGAGTTCGAGTCTAGTATCGCTGAAGACCCGTCGTGCAGAGGAAGCCGATGCGCGTTAATTACGTCAAGTCTCAAACGTTCTCCCGTCGATGTCGTGTGGAAGGGTCAGGCGTCAGCCTCGTCAATTGACCATGGTTCAGAATTACGAGGTCCGTCACCAGTAGCCCTCGAGCAGCTTTATAGTAGGACGTAAATATTTTTTTATCCAATGGGGCTGCGGATTGACACTTTACCATTGCAGACCTAGTACATCCCCAGGAGCTGGTATCATTCTTTAGTGTGGCGCCATATAGGCGGATACCAATCGCCGCAGGTGATTTTGACGCCCAGTTTCCTCCTCAGATGGAGGCACCTGAGCTCTGACGATGTGAACCTGTGCTAGGATTCAATTTTGCCGAGAGTGCCCAAGCCAAACAGACACTCAAGTCATCTTTTACATGCCGTATAATCATACGACATGGCCGCTGTCGATTTTCTCCATCACGAAAATCCACCTACTTGGGCCGTGTTTGAACCCGGAACCTTAGGTGCAGAAGGCCAGCGACAAACCAACCACGCCACCCAGCTGGCAGGACGTAAATATAACTCTCACTCTCTCCCTTTCATAATTTCAACTATATCTCTATACGTCTTAGGTATTTTATTTCTAAAAAGAATGAGATGTGATAGCATATCGAAAGTAACTCTCCCAAGCGGAAAATTCCTGAACATTTTATAAATGTCTTGTAATATATTTCAATAAAATATTTGGCATATACTGACGGAAAATATATTAAATTGAAAGTATGATATTTCACAAAAGCTCAAAACCCCATGTATCAATAATGAAAAGGATTCCCTTTCTAGAAATTTATATTTTTTATGGGTGCACTTTTTTATATTTTGAAATTAGAAGTACAAAAAGTGCTCACATAAAGTAACAAGCTTTAAAAAAAATTACAATTTATATAAGAGAGAGGTCTACTCCATATTTCATGGAACTATGTATATATTTTGTTTATAATTTTTCCTACCCACATTTTCTATCCAAAATTTATTTATGCATGTATGGAGATATTTTTTATTCGCGATTTTCTGCACGTTATAAATAATTTAGTTCGTGACAACAAAAGGCAATGTATTGGATTTATCTTCATATTTGTTATCCTCAATTTTTTCTCCATTCAGATTCATTAAACGAATAAACTTTTTTGTATTCGCAGGATACCGAATAAGTTGCAGAGTTATAAAATAAAAACAGAGCATAGTAACACATTTAATTCGGGACATTTTTTTAAATTAAATTTCAACTATCTAGTTCTCTTATATAAAAAATATAAAAGATACAACTGAACTATTTAACATTTGAAAACTTAGAAATATATAAATAATATATATATATATATATATATATTCGCGTAGACCGTTCATATTTTTTATTTATATTCAGCGTGAATTTCATAATTTAGATAGTACTAATTCATCAATATAATCCTTGTTTCTGAAATAATTGTCTTCATTTTCAATTTTATAATTTGATGAAACGGATAATTTTAATTTATTCTGTGTCATTGGTACTTAAACAATGAGAAAGAATATAATTGAGTTGTAATAATTGTACGAGCATAAAACATACAATCAAAACTTCAGAAAATCAAATGTTAGAAGCTCAAATGTACAAGTTCAGCTTAAAATAAAAATTAATTTATTGCACATTTTTAAGCACTTAAAAAATTCCAATTGAATATAGTCATTTTCACTCGTAATCTTACATAAATTAACAACATATTCCTATTTATCAATATGTATAAACAAAATTAACAAAAAAAAAGGCATGAATCAGAATCTATTTGAAAATGTAACGTTTTAATATGTATAAAATAGTATCCGTTAACCCCTACCACTTCACTGTGTATTTAATGAGATTGTAGGACTATAAACTGTTTTTAGTTATTGTTATCAAGCATAAAGTGTATGATTGAACTGTAAAACATTCTTATAAAACCTTTGCTTCTTTATTTTTTTAAAAAAAAGACATCATCTTCAAAAACAGAGGTGAACTTATTTTTTACTACTCTGTATCCTCTTCCCTAAGAGGGATCCCAGCAACTTCTTTTAGTGGATCTCTTTTCAACAAAAGCAATATGCTTGCCAAATTTAAACTCTGTAGTTCTAATAATTGAAAAATGAGAAACCTTTATCAGTAATTTGCCTTAACCCTTACGATTCCACTTGGGAGTTGAGTTCCGCAAAACCCATTCTACGCAGATCTTTTCTCACTAAAGAAACATGCTTGCCAAATTTCAACTCTGTAGGCATATTAGTTTAAAAAATGGATTTTTTATCTTTTGAACTCTCTTAACCTCTCGAAACCCTTTTTGAGAGTTCACTTCCACAAAACCCGTTCTTAGTGTACCTCTATGCAATAAAAGAAACATGCTTAGGAAATTTCAACTCTGTAGATCCGGGATTCCCAAAGTGGTCTATATTGATCCCCAGGGGCTTACGATGACATCCAGGGGTCCACGTCAGTGAAAAAATTTGGGAGTCCATAAGGTGAGTTGGAGATCTACGATAGACTAAACCAGATTGATTTCAGTTTTAAAGGAATATGTAATCAAGTGGAAATCAGATCTTCCTATTTATCAGATTTATTTACTAAATAAATTTAATGAAGTTAATTTACAGTTGAAAGGTGAAAGCGTGTTTCTAGCCAGAATTAAGCTAAAAGTATATAAAATTGTAAAATTACGAATTTTACCAGTTTTTCAATTTGTCACAGACAATCTGCTAGGAAAAGAACGTCTTAACCTATCTTCCACTTTTAAATGCACTTTTATTTAGATTTTGAAATTAGGTTTGAGAATGCTTTGACTATATGGTAATAACATAATAGATAATGAATTCATGTGGTCACATTGAAAAAGAAACAAATGTCAGATTAAAAAAGGAATTAAACGGAGTTGTCACTAAAAAAGATAAGTTACATGAAAAAGACTAAGTAAAGTGAAGAAGTGGATGTCAGCAATTTTCGCTTTAAAAAGATATACCAGTTATATATATTTATCACAAATTATGGAACATCTTAAAAAGTTTTTACTAGCTTTTTCTACAGGGAAAGAGATTCAGCGCGGTTGTCAATCTCCAAAACAAAAACAGAAAGAAAAAAAAAGATTGGACACTACTAATCGAGGAGATTTAGGGTTTAACCTCACAAGATTCATTTCAAAGGTTGAAGATATTTTATTCAAGTATGAAATTCATCCCACCAATTAAAAGCATTTGTTTGTTGTTCAGTTGTTTTTATACATTAATTCAATTTTAATTTAATTAATCAACATGTGTTTCTTAAGTTATAAATGCTTTAATTCCCTACAGTTAGAAACAAAAACCGTTTAATAAACTTAAATTAAGTAGCGTGATGCCATCAGTCAAAAAGACAAGTACCGTAAAATCCGGCGTATAACACGCACTTATACTTTAGAGCTGGAATTTTTAATTTTTAGGTATATTCGCCATATAACTCGCACCCCCTTTTTTTACGATGAAATCTGAAATATACATAAGCGATGCTCTTACGTTTTTAAGGTATATGTACACCTTCAAAACGTCGTTTTCGTCAAAATTTTCAATATTTGAATGTTGTGGTTATTTTAAAATTTGAACTGTTTTCTTTAAAATGGTGCTTAAATTTTGTTTCTATCTTATTTAGAACTTAAGTTATGGGGATTCGAATTTTATTCGGTAGCTACTTTTTGAAAACAGAAGTACAAGTCTACATTCCGAAAGTTTACATTTTTATTTTTCAAAGTATCGTTTAAATATGCAATAGTAGAAAATTTATACACATTAAAATATGAATTTGAGTTTTCAGAATCTTCGAAAATATAATTGGCAACAGGTTTTTACTAATAATTTTATCCAGAGTCTGGCAGGAAAAGAGAGTGTTATTGTTTGTTTAAATTTACTTACGACTGGCAGCTCTTTGGAAGTTTCTGTTTAATCCTTTTTTATTGCTGAAAATTTTAATTTGTTTAATTGAAAATGGGTAATGTTAAACGTAGAATTAGTGCAAAGAGAAAACGTCAATTTCGTGGTAAGGATCTACTAATAAACATTCCAAAAATTGCAGCTCAACACCACCAACACTAGTTCTTCAAATATCAAAATGTGTGCTGTTTTTGATGAAAAAATGGCTGAGTATGAGCATAAAACACTTACTGGAAACAGAATTATAGATATTGACGTCATCTTAAGTCATTTATTCGTGTTATTATCAGAGGGTTTTAAAAACAATAGTATCCTTCTGGAAATACAGGCCTTTAAGTATATAAGGAATATCATTCATTTCAAATAAACAGTATTTCTATATATGTAGAATTCTAATTTTTCTCTATAGTCATTTGGTCATTTTTTTTAATCTTAAAGCTCTCATTTTTATTCCCGGCGTATACCTCGCATCCGTTAATTTCGATCTTATTTTTTGTGATAAAAGTGTGTGTTATACGCCAGATTTTACGGTGAGCTGAAAAAATTGCAAAAATTTAATATTAGATCAGTAGGGGTCTATCTAAAATAGAAAAACATGGCAAGGGTCTATCCAAAACCTAAAAACATGGCAAGAAATCTGAGATAAATCTGTTTGGGAACCTTTGTTGTCGATTGAATAGTTCGGGAGATCTCATGATGAGAAAGTGAGTGAGTCGCTTTTCTACTATATATAGAAAGATTTGTATAGTAAAACTATTCTTATTTCAAGGCAAATACGGGCATTCTAAAAGCATTATATGTCAATCAAAATATATTTCTAGAATAAAAATTTTATAATTAAATTTAAAAAATAAACACAAGAGCAAATGCAACGGTTTTACTTGAGAGTCAAATCACCCATCGTTTTTTCCCCTTCTCTTTCGCCATGTCTAACTGAATTATAATTCACCTAGGAATTCTTTAATGAGCCTCTACGTAAATGAAGAAGCAAAATGATGAACAAACAAAAAAACTTTTTCGTCTGCTTGCTTGGCCTTATTCCCGGCTACACAAAGTTAAGTGATTGATTAAATAAAGACAATGATAAGAGATCCAATAATAAAATAAATTCTTATTCTCATCCGGGTCACCACTTTTCTTCTTTTTTTTTCTCCCGGACTTCTCAATCTTCTTATTCAAGACAGCTCGTCTTCGTTCTTCGAAAACCACCACCAGATGGAGTTATATTTTTTTCGCTCGTCTTTTATCTTTTCTTTTAGCCAGGTTGACAGTGTCGTAACTGTAAGTTACGCCTTTCGGTAACCAAGAGTCCTGATTAACGACACTGGAGGGTAAATGGAAGTAACGAACCGAAGTTAAAAGACAGTTGTGATCTTCATCATCGAATGAGCGGCTTTTCGAATGAGGGCGAACATGCAGAAACGGAGGGAATTTTAGCTTTCTTTTTTCCCTCCCCTTTTATCTTATCATTTATTTTCCTTAACTTCATTGCTCGGCGATGGTTACGCTTTCCTAGATGCTAAGGAAAAAATCTTCTACCGTAGAATGTTAGGAAATAATTATAGACACACGCATTTCGAAAATAATGTTGATTTAATAAATGTGACAAAATTGCTTAATGTTTACGTTTGGATGACTTTTTCATAAGCATGAAGAATTGCTTAAGCGGTAGATTATCTTTAATTTAATATGTCAAGTAAATGATGGAAATTAAATAATTTTCATACCCACATTTTTGACGGTATGTGATTAGAATATTTTTTAGTTTAATTTTTCACTTTAATTTCTTCTATATACAAAATTAGAGTATATAAGAGGTTTTTTTAAGAAAAGAGATTTAAGGAAACACATACACATACACAATTTCTTTTATTTAGAAATGAAAATGAAAATGTTTGCATGTACCCTATTTGGGCATACATGAAACGTACACTTCAGAAGAAAAACACCTTTTTTAAGCAAGAAAAAAAATTAATTCTAAATATTTTTAAACTACTTGTTTAATTTAATACTTAAGAATACCTACAATTTTCACAAAAAGTAACGATTTTTTCCTAATGTTATTATAAATGTTTCTCACAATTCTGTGCGTGTAGATAAGTATTATGTAGTGATACTTTTATTTTTACAATTATTTTTTTCTAGTGACGGATACATTGAAAAACAGCTATATGTAACTTTGGGGATTTTTTAAAAAATTACTTTTCACCTAAATCCTTATCCCATGCACAGAATCTTTAACATGTACAAACCAATCAGAATTTTTTTTTTCAAAACCTATATATAATACTGAATACAAAAAATAAAATTAATGCAGGATTATCGGAAAAAATAAAAACCTGAGAAAAAAATCACTTTAAGTTTTAAAGATCTGTAAAACAAATGAAATAGCTAGTATATACTATTCATTCTTATATATACTATAATTAAAGATGTATTAAGTACTACTATATTGCACAAAAATATCCCTGAAAAAAAAAAAAAAAAAAAATATAATAAATAACACTCGAAAAGAAAGAAAATAAAAAAAAAAATCAAAAATTGAAAAAGTAACAGCCAAATCAAGTACAAAAATAAATTACAAAATTAATTTAGTATAAAATCACTTCAAGTTAACAATTTAAAAAATTAGAGAAAAAATATAAAAAAAAAAGAAAAAAATTTAAAAAAAAATAAAAAAAAAAAAAAAAAAATTTTTTATTGAAAATTTTATAAGTTATAGAATATTGAACAATGTTAAATTTCAAATCATATCATAAAGTTTCTGAGAAATTCTCGCGCGCTAAATTGTTGTTTTAAAAAATGAAGTAAAGTACGAAAAGATAGATTTTGTTTTTTCTTATTATTTCTTATTTTTTTTTTTTTTTTTTTTTTTATTTTTTTTTTTTTTTTTTTTTTTTTTTTTTAAGCAAATTACAAATATAAAAAAAAAAAAAATAAAAAAAAAAAAAAGAAAAAAAGCTATATCTAACGTTGTAGATTTTTTAAAAATAGCTGTTCATCTTAATTATTATTCCAGCCACAGAATTATCAAATATATTATACAAAACAACCAGAAAAAAGTCATAAAACTTAATATTGTTTACAAAAAATAGCTTTAGTATGTGTTTTGAGTACATAACCAACATGAAAAATAAATAGTCGAGAAGAGTAAATAAATTGCAATTGTTTAGACTACGATAATAGTGTCTGCAAAACGCTGCAGACGTCACATGTACTAATTTCGGTTTCTCACTAAAATCTGTTAAAACATTTAAATAACTGGATAAATAATGTAGTTCGAGCTACAGAAATTTGTACGCATATTTAAAAAAATCACATGATTAAAATAAGTCGATAAAAAAATCGATATTTTGTCATTGTCAGGATAATGTGTCCGTTTAAGTAGTAAAAGAAATTTGTTCTGCAGCCTTTGATTTCTATTGAATTGTCTCATAGATTTACAAAATCGTTTATTTTAATACCAAATATTCAGTCCTCACATTTATATAATTAAAAAATAACAATAATAAAACAACTGTAAAAAACACATAAGTATGTAATTGTGGACATTTTTTAAAAATTTATCACTTGTAAATTTAATACCATAATCAAACAATTCAAAATTTTATAATTGCTGTATTAAGGCAGATGGCAATGTACAAATTTCATTGTTTACTCTTATTTGAGACCTTTTCCGTCTGAAAATTGTTAGTAATAAAAAAAGGCGAAATTAAAAAAGCATTAAAGTTTATTTTTTAGATTTAAAATAAATTTTCTCATCTAGTAGTATGTAAAAATTTTAATTCACCATATATATTTTTTTTTAAAATTAGGCTTCTTTTTTAAATTTATTTTGTTTCGACTTTTAACACTCATTTTCTTAAATTTCATCTTGAATAAATATTTTGACACATTTCTGCCTTTAATAATTTGACATAATCTGTTTAAATTATATGTCATGTATAATTTAGTATACTTATACTTGCCGGCTGGGTGGCGTGGTTGGTTTGTCGCTGGCCTTCTGCACCCAAGGTTGCGGGTTCGACCCCTGTCCAAGTCGGTGGATTTCCATGATGCAGAAAATCGACAGCGGCCATGCCGTATGATTATACGACATGTAAAAGATCCCTAGAGGGTCTATTTGGCTTGGGCGCTCTCGGCAAAATTATATCCTGGTACAAGTTCGCATCGTCAGAGCTCAGGTGCTTCCCTCTGTGGAGGAAACTGGGCGTCAAAATTACCTGCGGCGATTGGTATTCGCCTATACGGTGCTGCACTAAAACATATCACATAAAACTCAACTACCTAAAACATATCACTGTAAGCAAAACGAACAGTTATGGATATTTTTCTATACCTTGTGTCATTGATTCAATTTGAAATTTTACAATAGAATGATTTCTTATTATTAAAGTAAAATATTTAAATATAAATATAAAAGTTAAAGTGTTTATTTTAAAAGGAAAGATTGTTATGAGTTTATAATTTTCTCTAGTTTAAACTTCAAACATGTATGTATAAATAAATTTTCAAGATACATGTAAGAAATGAAATTTTCAAGTAAAACAGAATATTTTATGATTAATAATTTCAAATAAATGCTTCTAATTTTATTGCGAAAGAACATAAAAAAATTTTAGCAAGTATTTTAATAAATACATATAGTCGCTGATGTAAACTAGTAGTTATGGTTTATGGGAATCATGATCGGTGTGTCATAAGGCTGAGCCTTAGTTCTAGTGATGACATGCTGTGTAGAGGGTGTTCAGTGTTGAACAAATAATTCTTGTGACACCTACAATAACAAGTGAATATTTGTCGGGAGAGGGTGCTAGTGTGTGTAGAGTTCAGTGTATGTGTAACCTCCGTGTGAGAAAGAGCGTATGGAGAACGCTCGAATAAAATTCTTGAACTCAGAAGTCCCTGTCATTTAATTTGTGGTTAAATATTTTAAGTGAAAAAACATGAGGTGAACCAGTGAAAAAACAGAGGGGCTGATGTACGTTAAATCTGTCGAGGCTCAAATTTATCTCAGTGGCTTTGGTGTAGGATTCCAGAGAGAGGAGGGGGGAGGGCAGTGCCAGCTCTGGTGTCGTTCTAGTCCCTTAACCAGGGTTCACTCACAAAATTAAGAGGTCCGTTTCCAATAGCCGTATTTTTTAATATGCGACATTAATAACACTTACATTTAAAAACTCGAAAAGTTTTCATAGTAGATAAATAAATGCATTTAGCATTTTTAAGCTTTTTATCAAATTCTTGAGTAATCTATTCATGGAAGCAAAAGTAAATAATTCATTAAGAAGGAAGTAAAAAATAATAAATGATTCTGAAATAAATAGTCAAGCATATTTCAATATATTTTCGAAAATCCTCCGGTATCAAACCACTAGCAATAAAGAAGACAATTTACCTCTCTGTTTATTTATACCCATATATTTTCAAGCAAAAGTAAATAAATCTTTAAAAAGTAAGTAAAAATAATAAATGATTTTGAAATAAATAATCAAACATATTTCTATATATTTTCGAAAATCCTCTAGAATCAAACGATAAGCAATAAAGAAGACAGTTTACCTCTCTGTTTATTTATACCCATATATTTCCCTCTAACGCATTTACCGAACAAATTATTACCCCTTTATCAGTCTCACCCAATTAACGAACCCTTTTTCTCACCACTCAGAAACAGCGATATTGCAGTGAAATACTACAATGAAACAACCGCAATTCTTCCGGCCAATTAGATACAACGCAAGCAGCATCGCTCTGTCGACTTCCAAGTCCATACATCTCAACAGATCTGAATTGGGGTCCCAAAGCTCTACGAACGACTCACAACTGGGACATTAGAGCTTTACGATTCGGAAATGGATAACTGCGAGTCCGGACTTTACGGAATCCGGCCTGAAGTCCTAAGTCAGGCGTTTATGACCCCTTGCTGTCAAACCGGATAGCGCACTGTCATCCCCTACGGAGGAATAAACAGACTATGCTCGCGACAGAGTATGCTAACAGAATGGGTTTTGGTATCGCTCGTTTTGGTGCCAGCATCAGACACAGATGAGGCTCTAACTCACTTAAAAAATGTTTCTTCCGATCCCTTTTTCGAGAAAATTTCCCGGAAAAGGCGAAGCGGTCGTTATTTAAAATTCAGGAACTAGGATTTTAGGAGAAAAGGGAAAATGTGAGACTCTCAAGCACTGGGAAATCTATGAAATATGGTGATCCAAAAAGGAAGATTTACGGATATATGTTTTTCCCTTCCCTACGCAAACAAAGAGATATGGGGAGGGAAAAATATGAAAGACTGTTTTATTTCATTTTAGGAAAAATGGTCTTGCATATTTTCAACAAAATGTGCCGTAACAAATACGGATGGGTTTCGTTGATTTATTAGCGATTTGGAGTTTTAAATTGATTTATTGTATTGTTTTGAAATATGTTTTGTTTTTAGAGGAGTTAACTCGGAATCTAGATGGATGTGTTGATGAATAGAAAATGTCTTGTAAAATATACACGGGTATTAGTCTCGAAATTGCTCTGTAAGAGGGTTACGAAAATTAATGAAAAACAATAATTTTTTAATTTTTATTTCAAAATAAATTAGGACTTCATCTAATTCTAATACAATTTAAATTTTACTCTGAATAAATTGGAAATATTTTAACAAATGGTACCATAGCGCAAGCATGCATTGCTTAAAGGCAAATTTTTTTACCTTAAAGAAACTGACTGCGTTCAGATACAGGATTATTTTGAAAAAGCTGATAAATATGCAATTTTTTTTTTATATTTAGTCAGTTGAATTAGAACATGCATGTAAAATATTTTTTTAAAGTATTATAACAAGAAAAATATTATATAAATGTAATTTTTTGGCACATAAAATGAAGAAAGAGAGTGATATATTTTCAAAAAACTCTAATTTAATAAATATTGTTTCTATAATAATAATATTTTAGCTATACATGGCTAAGACTTCTATACGAAACTTGAACTTCGAATTTTGAAACGGTCGCATTTTCTTCAGAGTTACAATAAATTGAATTTGTTAATTTTTTTCTTCGCTGATATAATAAAAAATAAAAACTTCTACTATTTTTAAACTATGAGCTGATAAATATGCTATTTTTTTTTATATTTAGTCAGTTGAATTAGAACATGCATGTAAAATATTTTTTTAAAGTATTATAACAAGAAAAATATTATATAAATGTAATTTTTTGGCACATAAAATGAAGAAAGAGAGTGATATATTTTCAAAAAACTCTAATTTTATAAATATTGTTTCTATAATAATAATATTTTAGCTATACATGTGGCTAAGACTTCTATACGAAACTTGAACTTCGAATTTTGAAACGGTCGCATTTTCTTCAGAGTTACAATAAACTGAATTAATAACCCCTGTTTTTTGTTAATTTTTTTCTTCGCTGATATAATAAAAAATAAATAACTTCCCTTTTAAACTACGTGTTTAAAACCTTTAGTTCAGCCCAATATACAATTCCTAGCTGTATATAAGCAAAATATTATTATCATAGAAAAATTTTTCATAAAAGTAGAATGATTTGAAAATATTCCCTTTTTTCTTCATTTTTGCCAACCAAAATTGTACTTATGTAAATTTCCCCTGTAAAAATGTTCTTAAGACAATTTTATATGTATATTCAAATACGACTGACACTAAATATCAAGAAATTCTAATCATATGCTTTTTAATCACACTTCTAATCGCACATTTTTTTTAGATCAAAATTTTTCAAAAGTGTAAATTATAACACAAAAGAAACATTTCTAAAAATTCTACCTACCTTATAACTTTGAAATTCGGCATTCTTAGGGAAATTATATAAATAAATATTTTAATGGGTGGTTTTGTTAAAATCGTTACTGAAAAAAAATACAGGTTAAAATTGTGTTTGATGTTAAATTCTTTTTTTAAAAAACTACTTAATTTTTTTAAGAATTCTCTCCTTAAAATTATAATAATGCAATGCATGCCCCTAAAAACTTTTTGGTAATACGACCAGTCAATTCTTTAAAATATTCCTCGAACTTAGTCCTTTTTAACATTAAGGTTACAACGAAAATGCGACCTGTAGTGATCTTATTAAATGTCCTCCATTTGAGAATTATTATTTCCTATGTGCATTGCAATAACCAATTAAAAATACTTATTTTACTGACATCTTATTTAAGGAGATTTTATTAAATAACACAATATTACTTCTGTTTTTATTAATTTGAACAAATATAAAAAAGTAATTGAAAATTTTTTAAACAAAAATCTTAAATTTAATTATTTAGTAATAGAGCCTTTGCCTATTTTAATTAATTTGGCGAGGCTCGTTTTAAAATAATAAGTTAATTATTATTTTTGCAATTCATGCAACCTTTTATACGTGTAGCACAGTCAGAATCAAGATAAAAAAATTAAAATAGATACATCTAATCAAAACCTGAAGACACGGACCTTTCTTTACCTTAAAATGTTCGAAATAATGACGGGAAAAAAATACTTAGATTTTAATTAAGCGACATCTCTGTTTCTAATTATTTTGAAAATCAATACCAGAAAGTAATTTTCTCATTAGTTTTGATAACCGAAACATGTTCAGTGCACAATACAGCAAACACTAGCTACTTCACATTGAAACAAATTAGTTCTTATTTCCCCTATGCATTCTTATTAACAGAAAACATCAGGAAAAAAAATGAAACTCGAGACTAGGAAAAAAAAGCATCGCATTTCTTCATTTCAAAATTTCGTTCTATAAAAAATGCATGCAAGAATGAATGTTATGTGATATACAGGAAGATAAACACGAAAATAAAAATGATAAAGCAACATACCTATAATATATTTCTCTCATTTTGCCCGAAGGAGATGTTTACCATTAACTACAAGCTCACTTCCCTCGAGTTTTTAAAATATTATTTTATAGCCATGCGCCATTTTTATTTCTAGAAGGAGCAAATGAGTTTCATAAATTGCTAATAAAGAAGTACTTCTAAAGATACTCATATATCTAAACTGCTATCTACAATGCAAGCTATTTCCATTCAATGGTTTTTGTCAAGACGCTAACCATCTTGTACTTTGCAAAATTGACTCGAAAGGGAAATTTCCATCATGTTTTCATACCCTCTTCACTTCCTTCTTTTGTTTTCTTTATTCTTAGTAAACAAATACAGCTAAGGACAATAAAAGACAAAAAACAGATTTCTGTAACGCGAACTGCGAATATCTATTCATTCGCGAGGGAAAGAAAAAAAGAATGATAAAACAAAAAATAGCGATTACAAAAAAAAGACGATTCCAGAGAACACAAATAATGCAGTTAGGGTTAATGATGTCAATAAAGTGTGACTTTTCTCGCGGAAAAAAGACAAAGAGGTTTCTTATTCCTCTTTTTGTTCTTATTACGTCTGCGAAAGTTAATCGAAAAAGTGTAGAAAGAACATGGATCTCTGAGAGGAAAGTTCCGTTGCGTGGGTGAGATAAAAAAGAAAAGAAAAAAACTACTGTGCCTTGGATTTTAGATTTTAGAAAATATTCTTTCTCTCTCTCTCTCTCTTTTATATTTGTTTTTCAAATGACTTTTCCAAAAGAAGGTAAGTGAAATAATTCATCATCAAAAACAGGCAATATACAGCTAACAAAATGTATTAAAAAGAGGTCTCAGGAACTTTAACATATATCCGTGCACTCGAAAAAACATTCTTCTTCAAACCACTGTACATAGCAATAAAACAAAACAATCATTTGAAATTTTTATCGCACGATAATCATGTTAATTTACATTATTTCGCTAATTTTCAGAGAATTTGAGATAAAATTTAAAAAGTTATAAAGAAATATAAATTGGACAATTTTTCAAAAATATGAAAATATCTATTTTCACCCCTCGCAGGATTCTGAAGTACAAAATCGATCAAAATTTACAAAATTAATTTTACTTGGTATAAAAATGTTCATTTTCGAAATTATACTAACTTTTAAGAAATTTAGAGAAAAAAATATATTTTTTAAATAAAATTGTAACGCAAATTTTAAAATTTTAAGAAAAAAATAAATTAAAATTCAAATAAAACAAATTTTAATCCTTTTTTTTAAAATGTTGTATAAGTTATGAAGAGCTTATTTTGAACATGTGTATGAAATTTCAAATTTATATCATTAATAGTTTCTGAGAAATCCTGCGCGCAAGCTAAAATTTGTTATTTTGAGAAAAGATAAGAAAGAGATAGGGTTTTTTTGCTTAATTCACCAGTTATTTCTCAATAACTTAGGAATTTTTACAGTATCAACAAAATTTTGGTATGAAAATGCTTAAAATGTAAGGCTTTAACATATATTTTTTTCTTCAAAAAATTGAAAAATTTGCAATTTTAGAGCCCTTAGAGCTTTAAGACATTAGGGGATACAGTAGACAAGTCATAGATATGTGAAAAGAGAGAACACAGTTGTAGTAAAATAAAAGAAACTCAACTGTGGGTGATGTATTTGGATAAAATTACGAATTGTATCGAATGCAATATTTATTTTTTTATCAAAGTTAAATGAATTCGAAAACAAGGCATTACGACTACTAAAACATCTCTTTTTTAAAAAGTGATTGTTTTTTAAAAAAATAAAACGGGTTGTTTTGTTTATTACTGTTTAATCTGTCTGTTTAAAAACGCTTCGTAGCTCATAAAAATTAATAAATTAATAAATCTACAAACAAGTGATAGAAGCCCTTAACAACAAGTAAAACAAAGACAAAATCAATACTTATTAACAAAATAATTTTTTCAAATAAGATAAAGAAACACTAAATGTGTTTAATTATAAGGTCAAATATAAGTAAATCTCATTTTGCTTAAAAATGGAATCTTGCGCTTTATAAAACTATTATAATTTGACTAATAATCAGACTGTGAGTATAATGAGATCTAAACCAATGATCATCAAGTTTGGGAATAGAGAAATCCTAATAAAGATCATCATATAGCTGAAACTTAAGCACATTATATGATTACGAAAGAAAAACACCCTAGAGGAATACAAATTTAAAAAAAATCATTTCGATTTCATTGATTTTTTTCTTTCCTTTTTTCAAATTAATGCCATGTTGTTTTTAACGAAAAGCCTGGTAATTTCAGGGTATTTCCTTCAAAAATATTTCTAAAATCAAATAAAAATTGCTCTAGAAGAAACTTTCAGTTCATTTTTTTAAACTTTTGTAGATGCCTTTTATTTAATTCAATATAAAACAACATTCCAAATTTCAGAACATAGATAAGTGCAAATAATTTATAATTAATATTACATTCAAGAAATCAAAATAGGTGTCTCTGTCGGAATATTTTATAAATAAGATATTTAAATTTCGATATTTCAAGTATTTTTCTTTCAGGTATAAGTTGTTTGTACAACACTTTAATGTATCCGACAAGTTGCGACAACGTTTTTTTTTAAAAAAATGGAGATATGGGGAGTGTTTTGTTGTTTTTAGATTTGTTTAGTATATTTTATGAAAAATATGTTACAATTAAGAAGAGAAAAAGAAGTTATTATTACTAAAATGGGAGAAAATGGGTAGAAATAGACAAAAAAAAAACATAAACGTGGCCCATTCTGTACCAAAAACATATGAACAAATTTTCAATTTTTCAATTCTGATGTGTTGCTATGTCATTCATTTTGAAATGACTTTCAGGTTAAGAGATTTTTTAATTTTTACAAAAAACTAGAGCACTTTATCTTAGTTATTATATGAAACTGCTTAAAAAAACAATGATTATATTCACATAAGTAGCTGTAAATTTTGTAATAAAACAGTGATTAACAAATCTGAAGGTTAAAATACTTCTACTATTATACAGAACATACCCAAGAGATTTCACTTAATTATTTTCAAATCTTTTTGATCAATTTCTGACCCCGTTTGAGCACTTAAAAAAAACACATTTCGAGTAAAACGTGTTTTAAAGTATGACATCTTGCTTAAAGTAATGTCATCTGCTCTTACTAAAACACTTGTAGTTTTTGTTCTAAAGAACGGAAAATAATAAATTTTGCATTTTTATAAAGCTAATAAGATGTCCTATAAAACAAAGTCATAAAAAAATTTGCCAATTTTGGGAAAATTCCCAATTTTCGGGTTGTTTGATACCTTAAGGATGAACATAGCATTTCCCATTCAAAAAGTAGTGTGTTATGTTTCTTGTAAGGAGGAGGAGCTCCTAAGAAAGTGTCGGAATTTGATCGAGGTAGGATAGAGAGAGAGTGGTATACCAAGAATCGAGATCATGTTATGTTGGTCCTGATACCATGAACTTTATATTAAATGGTTGGATACAGAAATGTCATACAAAATGCCTTGTAGGGTCTCAGCGGTTGCCAACTACTAATATCCGACAGCAAAAACACATTTTCCACTTGTCATTGAAAGATGGTACAACCACATATCATAACCTGAATCAGAAACTTATCTTCCTTGTAGGGTGATGCGTGTCAGCTTGGGTTGCGCTGCCAAACATTTAGCACCAGAGACTGTAAGCAGGATGAACATTCTTGTGACTTCCCTCAATGCTGCAGCTGGTACAAGGGTACGTACATCATTGCGTTGAATGGAAATAATACAACAAATAAGGGTCTTCACATTGCCTTTTCAGATAAAACGTGATTCTGCATCTATTTCCATGAAGGACGTGATCTTGTGTGGAAGCATGGAAAAGAACGATTACTTATGTACCGCATGTGTCATAGTCCATGCATATGGGATCATTACCTAGAGGAAAGGTAAAGGTAATCCTTTTCCCCGTTCTGGTAAAATTGCAAGCACATTTGTTCAGTCATAGTTACATTTCCAATTTAACTGTGACTTACCTACAACAGCCTTGAGATGCTACTTTTGAAGAAAATAATGCATGATTGTATGATACTGGCTCTGAGCAAGATAGTGCTCAATTGTCGCTAAAGCCAGAACGTTATCCAGAACATCATATATGTTGAGGAGAGACTGGTAAAATTCTATTATTTGTCACAAAGATTGAGAAAGAAGCTCTTGCATTAGCTCAATTTGACTCGATGCCCAAGGTATCTAAAACTTTTATTGTTGCCAGATGCTGCAATTCTAGGTGCTGAATTTTTTAGGCTGTTCATGCTAAGCGTAGTCATATATTTTTCCTCGATAAGTAAAAAACAATTAATATAAAAAAAATTAAATCAATTCCTTCTTTGAATGTTTGAATAGAAAGTATTTTATTAATGATTAAAAATTTGAAAAAAATATATATATATATACAGTCGACTCTCGATTATTCAAACATTCCATAATACGAACCTCTCGATAATTCGAAGTATATGCTCAGTCCCTAGAAAAACTCTTGATATTTCAAACTAAAACAATGCGTTTGGGTACACTCAATAATTCGAAGTAAAATCTGTGACTTTCCAGACTACAACACGCAATAGTTCAAAGTTATCTCATAAAACTCTCGACAATTCGAACACTCACTATCATGTACAGTCCTGAAGCAAACAGGTTGGAGCTTACAAGTTTTGTGTTATATTGTCCGCGAGTCTCCCCTGTAACGTAGCCCCTTTAATGATCATCTGTCTGCTACCCCTTCATAGTGTTTTTTGGTTCATCACAGGTGAAAATACACTTTTATTACTCCTCTTCTTCAAGTGGACAATGGACCAACCGCACCTGTTGTCAGCCGACCATGTATTTCGCTTAACACGTGGCCTTGCCACACATGCGTTCAGAAAGAATGGTCCGCTATTGTGAAGAAGAGATGCGTAGGATTGTATACGAATGTATTTTTTTAATACAGGGCCTTAAACTTTTGTATAATATTTATATGGTATATGTAATTTTTAAAAATTATTTTAAAATAATTTTATACAAATGTACAAATGTTGTTTTATTACATAGTTTCAAATTTAAATGTGTTAGAAAAAATATTCTCTTCGAGTAGTTTGGGAGTTTTTTTTCTACACTCTTGATAATTCGAACTCTTGATAATTGGAAGTTTTTCATTAGTCCCTCCAACTTCAAATTAACGAGAGTCGACTGTATGTATATTTGTAAAGAGTGAAGTAAAAGTAGGAATTGAAAAACAGAACATGATTTGTCTGCATTGTTGTAACAATGCACACTCGGTTTGGCTGGTTTGGCTAGTTAAAACCAGTTTTCGATAACTTTTGTCATTGTTTTAGCAGTTACATTCTTACAACAATGGAGACAAATCTAAGTTGGCGTCGAAAATCGGTAATTAATTTAATTAATACTTGAAAAAATTGTACCTACATCAAATGTTATCCACTACAAGTTTAAAAATAAATGTATCTGAACTTGATTGGATGAATAGAATACATTTTATTAACGTTTGAAAATTTGTGAACATGATATATATATATATATATATATATATATAGGGAGGCGGGAGCTAATAGTAGGAATTAAAAAATAAGATTCTGTTTAATTAACTTTTCTACCTAAGATAAAAATTTTAATGGTCAGTGGTGCATACTTTAAAAGATGTGTTGGAAATTGTTATGTGTATTCCTAATGTATAACTATTACATAAAAGAAAATTTTAAACATTTTATATCAAAGAATTAAAATTATTTGGCAAGAAAAATACAAAAGTGCAAGCATTTTAAATAAGATGAACTATATTTAAATTGCACTAATGTTTTGACTGCGACTTCTCAAAACACTGTCTCAACTGGATTTATTATTTCAGTATAAATATTATTTTTCAGCGTGATATTTTTTTTCCAAACAAATGCTATAAAAAAGGATGTAATCTTTGTTAAAAGATATAAAATGATATATCTAATGCATAAGCATTATTTCACAACAATTTTTATACATTATTTATTATCCTTCTATTTTCTCTTCCTCATCTTTCTACGATAAATGTTTTGAGTTATTAATACCAGAAATTAATATGTTGAAACTTACACAGTTTTTTAATTTTATTTTCGTACAAAATATCAAACTTATACAATAACAACAAAATTAATAGAATTTTTCCATGATTGGGCACATTAATCATTAATAAAATTTCATATTATTAACTTTATCGTTTAAATGAAGTTTTTTTTGGATTTCGTCGTAAATATTTATAAACATAGAAAAAGTTTGTATATTAGAAAATTTGGTACACATACTACGTATTAGCATCACCGCAGCAGAATTGGTGCCAAGCGAATCGCACCTTATCAAAACAATAAAAAGATACTAACGTCTTTTACATGAGGAAAATTGGCGGCAATTGGCGCGTTTCGTCTGGCGCAAATTTGGCTGCGGTGATGCTAATACGCAAGTACCGAATATTTTATAAAAATGTAATTTAAAAATCTTCCTTTTCTTTAGAACCTACAAATAAACCCGAAATAAATTTTTAACTCAAAAAAAATTTAATCTAATGTATTTTTTCTATCCATAATAATTACTACGAAAGTCTAAATAACACGTTAATTTAAAAATACTATACTTTTAGAAATAATCTGCATAAAAAGCAAGATTAATCTTATTTCGCTCTCAAAGTAATCTCGGCAACATTATTTTTTGTTTTTCTAAGTAATTAATATGTATTAACGAATTAATTACGAAATTAAATCATGGTGTAATTATGTGCGATAACAACATTTTTTTTTTCATTTGAACTGCATGTATTAACATATTTTTTATTACTCGAAAGTGATCTTGGAAAGAAAAATAGAAAAAAAAATCCACGATTATCTTTTTATCACATTTTTAAAAATAATTTCTATTACTTAATTCAGCTTAAAAATTTTTCGCACAAAAAATTGAGCCTGCTCTATAATTTAATAATATTAAATAAACCCTGAAGGTATCCTAATTGAAATTATGATAAAAATTCAGTAATATATTTACTTTCTTAAAAGTAAATGCATCGGAAACATTTTTTACGATAAATCATGGATTACAAAGTTAAAAAAGGACGGAATATTGCTACTCAAGAACTTCCTGCTGGAAAAAAAGATTTAAAATCTTATGTTATAAATATTAATGCGAAAAAGACTTATGCTACTAGCCCAATAAAGAAACTACGCGTTGAAAACCATTATATACGAGGAAATAATGAAACACCCCAACACCCAGCCAATAAATCAAACCACAAGAACCTTCTTTTTTTTATGATTAAATAAATGTTAGAAATGTTAAAGTAAACCATTAAAATAAAACAGACACTGAGAATTTACCATGACAGGAAGACATTAATGCATTAATATTTTAAACATGTTTTTGCAGCGAATTCTATTATTTTTTTTCGCGTGCCGCTATAAGTAATGCTTTAATCTAGTTTGAAACTTTCACCTCTGCGCACGAGATTGTCTTTACTGGTGTCTGTCATCCTAAAAATACTCGTAAATTCAACCATGGTATGTCGCAGAAATAGAAAGGAAGAAGAGGGAGTGAGAAAAAAAAATCTAATAGGATTAAAACGAAAGATTTGAAATATGTAGGCAGTAAAAGAGTGAACTGAAAATTAGTTTCGCGCGTACCTGGAGAAGTTTCTGACAGAAAATTGTGCAGCCCTTTTAACATAATTACATTCCAGTCATAATCCTTTTAAGGACGGTATTTTATCTCAGAAAAACTGAAAAGAAGGGAAAAATCAAACTCGATAATGCTTAACGCATATTTTAGGCTGACGTTTTGTCATGTTTTTTATAACACTCGGAATTTGTTACTGTAAAATATTTCAACTTTTTTTTATCTCGTAAAATATGGTTTTATAGTTTCGAAGCTGGGATCAAATGATTCATATTGCCCAGAATAATTAGGAATGTTTTATATCATTAAAAGATAGGAACAAATATGTAATGTAGTACGAATATAATATTTATTTTTTTCCGTGAAAAGTATTCTCGTTTGTACAAAAGATAAACAAATTTAAGATCTGGATATTACGAAATAAATACATATCTCATATAAAGTGTGCGTTCTTTTAAATATGTGGTCACCAGTTTTTTAAAATAAAAAAGAGGAAAAATTTTAAAAAAACACTACAATATATATAAATTAAATATTTTATTAACTCATATAAAACACACTAATTACGCTTAGATCATTTTCAATTACTTACTTAAAAAAGTATTTTTCTTTTTTTTCTTTGTAAATATTTTATTTTGTAATACATCGGTAATTTCGGAACAAGAAATCTCCTTCATATTGAATTTTACGGTGAGTGTTCCAGAGAGCTTGTAAGGAATTTGCATTCCTCATTCCCTGTCACCCGGCTAAATGTGTGGGAGGAACTAAACGATCAAACGACATGATTAACTCAAATTTTTTTATCTATATCTATATTCAACACAGACACAAATAACACTCTAATTTTGATAAGTTTGATCAATTGGAGGTCGAAGGTGAGACAAGATAACGTGGGGATAATACATACGGTCAAGCAAATCTATGCTTACGATAACTTATACAAATCTTTTTTTAGTTTAGAAACGCGCTAATAATTAACCTCTATTTGAAATAAGATTACAGTACCTGAACTCCTGTAATCCTTTAATCTTTTAGACGTGGCATTAAACACTTCTCCAATAGTGGAACTAAGCACGTTCAGAATTTCCAACTTCTCACGTGGTACACTGTTTACGTATACGTACTACTGCCGGGTTGTTGGCTTCTCATCTATTCGCTTCACATCCAAGCTATCCTCACTTCACTTACCTTCAATTCTCTCTTTACAAACCTTCACTTGTCACTTCACTAACTCTCTAAACTCGCGAATACAGAATATATATATTAAACTTAATTTGCATAATCCCGTTTTCTTTCCTCGGAGAAAGTTGGCTAAAGAAATGATGGCTAAAAGGAATCCCTAAGGAGTTGGTTGAAGGAAATGTAAAGATCCGTCACAAGCTAAAATATCAACATTCAATCTTGATTTCTCACTTGTCCAAAATCATTACCAATTGAAAAAACTCTTTCAACTGCTGCATTAGTTCTCGGGCAGCACAACGCAAATTCAACAAGAATACTTAAATTTTCATATGGAATGCATTTGTTTTTGAAATGATTAAATATTTCCACCCATCCTTTATAAATTTCTACAAGTTGATTTTCCATTGTTCTGATTTATCAGAATTTATATATACATTCAGTGTTCTAATTTCTTCAAAATAGACACGTAACAATTCGGCCTGGCATCTCTGAATAGAGATTAACAAATTAGTTTTAAAATATTGAAAAGAAGTATAAGTAAGAGTACACTTTTTGAGGAAGGACAGAACCTATAAAAGAAGGACTGTCCTCCCTGAAGGTGGACGATTGTTCACCTTATTTTAAAGAATCAGGCCATGCTAGAAAGAATAAAATGCCCAAATTAAGATTCCTTGTTTTTGTGACATGCATCTCTTAAAACAGTGGTTCTCAACCGCTACGTGACGTCACTTTTGTGTGCCGCCATTTTTTTTTTTAATTATTAGTTATACTCTCAGAAAAAAACTCCAGGACTGAATCATTCAGTTTTTTTTTTTTTTATTAAAATAAACTAAAGGCACATTTAACATTGAAAATTATTATCATAAAATATTTTGTATAGTGTATTACAGATAAGTAAAATCCTCTTAAAGTTTTTTGCCTTTAGTTTGTCGCAAAATTTTGAAATTGTTAAAAGTGTACCGGAACAAAAATTTTTTTTGAAGATTATAGTCTTAAAATGTCCAAAAGAGCTTAGATTTTTGTGAGCGTAGTAATGATGTATTAATTTCTTTGTAGAGCTACAAAAGTAACTTTCTAATTTAAAATTGTTTTTTCTCTAATCTACCTTGGACATAATTTTCAGATCTCACGTTGCATATTTATGTTTAGGTGCCATTTTTTTAAAGTATCTCTTGAATACCCAAAATAGTTTTCATACATATCTGAAACAATACAAAAACATAGTATTTTCTTTAACAAAATCTTAGCATACTTTCTTTAAACAATTATGAAACTGTGTAATTTTGAATTTTTTTTTTATTGTCTGCCTTTTTTATACATAAAATTACTTTTAAAAAACTAAACATAACTTACAGAAGAAAAAATAGGCTCATTATATGCAAAGGTATCGTAAAAGTATAAGACATTTGATATCATAAGTGCATTAAATTTTTTAAAGTGTACCTAAATACATAAAAATTATCCTTTTGAGAAAAATAAAATAAACTGAAGAAAAAGTAATGTCTTCATATGTTATAGACATTATTAATATCTGCTTGCCTATTTTTGAATGCCTCAGTGATACGTTAATCATCTGTAGAGTTAAAAAGAAGTTTTAAATTCAAAAGTTTTTTTCCCTTAGATTTATCTAAACAGGAGCATAATTTTGTAAAACGTTTTTTTCATTATTGAATGTACTAAATATTTTCTCTCATATATAAAATATAATTAAGTAGATTTTTTTTAGTGAATAACTACATAATTTCTTTGAAAAATATCATAATTGAGGTTTTGAAAATCTTAATTTTTGTTACTTTTTCATACTTAAAACTATTTTTTTGATAAAATTAGACATTAGATAGTGAAAATATTTCTGTTTCTTTTAAATGAAAAAAAAATTAATGGTTTACTTATATCAAATACAAGAGAAAGTATCTTTTAAAATTCTCGAAAGTAGCGTGGTCATTTGTTTAAAATTTTATATTTTTTTTCTTATTTGTTTTATCAACTAATACATGAAAGATATTCATTTTTGATTCAGAAAAATATTAATATTTTTTAAAATTAAAAATAAAAAACCGTTTGTGTGTCCTATATCTGCAACAAAAATGAACCATAATTATCCGTTTGAGAAAATAAATATTCAGATTAAAATTGAAAGCTTTAAATCCAAAAAATAAAAATGAGCACATTATCAAACAGATGTCATCAAGGCTTCGAACCGCAATTGAACCGAAAACTATTTTTTTGGTCGGAACAAGAACCAAAACTGAACCAAAAAAAATATCGGTTTATTTTGGTTCGACATATTTTCTGTCATTTTGTTTCTGTAGCCAATTTAGCAATATTTTCTAATTTAACATCAGCCTTATAATTGTCATCATTACATGAACATTTCTTCTGTATTTCCTGTTTTGATGTACACTAGTACTTTTCTGTTTCAGTTTCGCATGAAACTTCTTATAGAAGGCAGATTTAATTATTTTGTACGAACTAGAACTATAGATGATTTTTTTAAGGAAAATATCAGTCTGAGTTACATTTTCGTATCTCACATGCGATTATCCACGAATGTTTGTATAGAATATTTCCATAGACAAATTTAGTTGTGAAACGCGATTTTGATAATGGATAACAATGCCGATTCTCGCTGTTCTTTTTTCACCGCTCGTATCGTACAAGCTGGTTAATTGTATTAATTCACATGTGTGCCAATTGAAAAAAGAATGAATTCTTCCAAATTTTGATAGAATTACATTTCTTTTTGTTTTGTTTATAACAGAATTATATTTCTAGTGCAAATAAAAATATACGTAAAGTAAAATAATTTATTCAGAACTGAACCAAAAACCCTTATTTTTGGTGGAACTAAAACAGGAACTGAACCCATTTGTTGTTTTTGTTGTTGTTGAACCAGAACGAAAAAAATTACGGCACCAACCCAAAATATCATTGAAATTCCTTCACCATACATTAATTTAATCTGTATTTTAACGAATATCTAAATGCTTTACACACAGTTATTTCTTATAAAAGTTAATTACGAAAACTGAATCTTTTTTTAGAAATGATGATCTAGAAAAAATATATAAATCGATAAATTGTTAAATGTGAATATTTTTACTACAAAATGCTAAAATGTTTTTATTATTAATATTATTATTATTATTGTTTTATTATTATTTTATTATTATTGTTATTATTATTATTTATTATCATTATTATTATTAAGAAACTAGATATTCAACATTTTCAGAATTTTTTGTAGAAAGCATATTAAAATGTTACACATGATTCTTCAAGGATCAGTATCAATTAATATTGATATTTAACCAGCAAAATTTAAAATGTTATCTAAATTTTACAGAAAAACGCTATTAAAGAACGATTAGCAAGAAGTAATGCAATAGTCCCGACAAACTACTATGTTTTTTATGAACTTTTTTCTCTTATCATGAAACGAAAATCATCTAACACGAAAAGATTTCCCTTCTAGGTATGAACAAACACACGAAAACACCAGCCAGAATGGACTGTCCTACTGTATCATTGAATGCAGATGATAGAGTATGATAATGTATGATAATGGATTATACATTATCATATATTATGATAATGATGATGTATAATCATGATAATGGGTATACAGCCCCAATTCTAGCAGACAAAATCATTTGGGAGATTGTTCAAAGCTCAAAAAATATCGTTGATGCAGATTTGACGATGAAAATGAAATGAATAATACAGATCCTGTTCCCACATCATCCGAAATAAGGAACGTCATGAAAAATATGCTCAGTTATATAGACGCACATTCCAGTTGTGAAAGTAATAGCAAAGTGGACGATATCGAACAATTTTATTTCATAATTTGATGCTAAAAACAATGCAAAGAAAAATATCAGATTATTTTCTAAATGTTTTGTTTTTCAAAATACTTCATAATTTTACATTAAATTCCATTTAGTTCTAGTAAATGTTTTTGCTTCATTGATTTTTATTAAACACATACATATATATATATTAATATGTGTGTGTGTGTGTAAGAATTATTAATAGACCTAAAATTAAATTCCCTTTTAACATTTAACTTTTATTTTTCGTTACATCTTCAAGTCTTAAATTAAGCACCCACTTCTTTCGAGGAACAGATGGCCCCAAACAGAGCACTTTTAATCCCCTACTATTAATTTATATTAACTCATATGTCATGCTTAACTTTAAAATATAACTTCATCCTAAGAAGGGTACTTAAGACATCTGGACATAAGTATAAGCCCCTTGGATTTTCACTTGGCGTCGTTTTCTGTCAGTGAAAGAACCTGTAGATAACTCGCTGAATAAAAACTGTCTTTAAGAAAGTTTGGTATTAGCTTGAAACATTGCATATATGTATAAATATATATACTGTTATTGTCCATAGCCGGCGAATATGATTCACGTGGTAAGTCTTCTAATAGTTTAACATTGATTTTAAATATTTTAGTATTATTACAGGCTATAATATTATCATTTTACATTAATAGATTATGGTTTTATCTATATAATGATAGTTAAATTTCTGTAGAAATTTATTGCTTTCCCTGTGGTCCAGAGTATTGGCAAATTCAGGTGAAGGTTGGCTGGCCGAAAAACATTGTTTAAACCTGCATTCCTAGTTCCTAAGGCTAGGAGTTTGCTTTAGTATTTCTGTGGCTAAATCTATTCTATTCTATCATAACTATAGTTATCTTAGGTATATAACTATTTTTTGTATATTTTTGTAATATATATATATATATATATATCTGTGCAAATAAAATATACTCTAATAAACTTAATTTTTTTGAATATATGCTTTCTTTTCTGCAATACCCTTTAACACAAAATTTTTATAACACGAAAACAATATTTCAGTCCCTTCAGTTTCATGTTAAGAGATTTTCACTGTACATTTATAATATTTTTTTGTTATCAAACCATGATAAATGTTGAACAATTTAGATGCTCACTTGTGGTAGAATAAAGACTTACTTCCTACTCTTTTATATAAATTACCATAATTTGGCCTTTGGTCAGTGTAGAAACAAAATGAAACATGTTTTGTAAAACCTACAGGATTTTTGGATTCAATAAAATAAAAAAAATTTGCTTTAACCGAAATTGATCGTTTCATTGTGTTCGGATATTGCAAAAAATACCACAAAATTTTCCAAACTAGTGTCAGATGAAACAAAAAACTGCCATGATAGTCCCTTATTTTTAAGTTTTGTTATTTTTATTTGTAGCCTAAAATAAAGAATTAAGTCTGAAGAGAAACTTCTTTATATAATGAAGAGATTGATGCGTCATTCAAGAGAGAAATTACACATGTTAATAGCTTTCAACTAGCAGTTTGGAAAGTCCAAAGGAAATCCATCATCTCAAGACTTTGCGTGTTTTTAAATGCTTAATTTTAGACTATAACACTTCACTTCTGTCATCATCGCTTCACTTTAGAATTTCAGACTTGTCAGCTGTCATAAGTGCTCGCGAGATTACGTAAGCAACTTAACTTAAAATAATCGCTTTTCCAATTCTTTTGTCACTTTTGTTCAGAGTACAGTGGTTTCACTTCTCTATTGTTATCTTAAGGCACATAAATTAAAATTAATCAGATGTTATCTTCATTTGAAGATGCTGTTTGTAAGCTTAGAATTTGAAGTATTTAATTGCAAATTATATTGTTGTCTGATGGAAAAGATTTATTTATATAAATTAAAGTTAATCGGATTTTATCTTCATCTGTAGATGATTTTTGAAAGCTTAAAATTTGAAATATTTAATTGTTGTGTGGGGGGGGGGGGTGTGTGTTTGTGTTGTTTGTTGTGTGTGTGTGTGTGTGAAAATTATAGTGTTGTCTGATAGAAAAAATTTATTTATGTTAATTAAAGTTAATCAGGTGTTATCTACATCTGTAGATGATTTTGGGAAGCTTAGAATTTGGAATTATTTAATTTCAAACTATATTTTTGCCTGATTGAAAAGATTAATTAGCCAAACACATCTCTAAAATTAAAAATTGAGATTGTATCTAGAGGTATATTTTTAAACTAATATAAGGAATATAATTTACTTCGACTTTTAAACAATTGAATTATTTCTTTTACATGATTTTTGTTAAATATTTTAAGAAAATTGAGATTTGTTTGGAATAAATTCAGATAGCAGCATTCCTAATTCAGATTCAAATATAGAAAAGTAGATTAATTCGCTATTAACTAAAATAGCCAGCTGGTGTTTTTATAAATGTGACATGTCGAAGAAAGCATAGAGACTTTTAAAAAAAAATGGTTGCTTATTCACTCATGAAGACAGCTGTCAACATTTTTACTGCGATATAAACCAATGCCAACTGTCCGGATTTTTAGTTGAATTGTATATGTATTTCAATAACTACTAAATCATCATATTTTAGTTAAGTTTCAAATAGTGAGTAAAAATTGAAAAGTACCACCTATGACCAAAGGAAAAGAAACATGAATAAATAAAGAAGAGTAAATGAGATATGATTGGAATTTGAAGCTAGAATGATTTGCTCTGAGAAAGTTTTAGCTGTTTCACTTTATACCCAAATAAAAACGTCGGGAAAATAAATATTAAATGGGAATTGGAGCTTTATTTTGTTTTTATGTTATAATTTAATTATCTTTGCATATATAGTGTGTTATGAAGCTCAACCGAAACATTTAGTGAGGTGATAAAGGAATGACAAACCACCATAGAACATATGGTTTCAAAGCACTTTAAATTGAGATAATACAGCGTTTCTCAAACAGTGCCCCCCCCCCTAAAGGGCATGATAATTCTACGAGGGGGTGCGAGCATGCTGAAAAACCGAAAATAAAAGATTATTAAAATAATTATTAATTTTCTGAAAGTGAAAAAACAAAATAGATTCTGACATAATAAAATAAAATAAAATATGCACTTACACTGATATAATACACTTATAAATATATCAGTACTTCCCAATGCATTTTATAATTAATTTAACAAAACTAAGTTAAGAATAAGTTTAATAATTACCTGTGACTCCATGGGCTTGTCATATATAAAATTATATACAAAAACTAACACTTATTTTGATTATTCTACGGTTTATAATTAATCTTTTAACTGTCGACTAAATGTTGCTCCATTCGTCCCCCAATGTCACTTTTTTCAACCTAGTGAGCGTATATGATGTTATTGGGGGCGGGAGGGTGTCAGAAAAGGAAAAAATAAGGAAATCCTTTGCAATAGGTAGATTCTTCGCAAACCCTGTCAATGTCCTTTTATTGCATTCCAAAGCCTTCAGTATAATTTTATGGATAGCAGTGCACAGAACAGATCGTACTTGGAAAAGACGTATATATACGTCAGGGACAATTAATGCTTTGGATGAGCGAGACATTTTTACGCCGGGGGCAGTTAAGGAAAAATCACGTTGTAGCTTTAGTGACAAAGTATAGTACTATTGAATTGAATTCATGGTTATTTGTATGGAGGATGGGGTTGCGATGAAAATTATGGATGAATATTGGGTCGCAAATAGTGAAAGCTTGAGAAGCTCTGGAGTAATTCGAAAAAAAAAACAGTTACGAAGGGTGATGTCGAGTGGAATGAAAAGGGGCTATAAGAGGTAATAAATTCATTTATTACACGTAAAGCACGTGCCTTTTTGACGTCAAACTACGAAAAATGCATCGCAGTTTGGCGTCAAAAAGGCAACGACAAATGATTGTCAAAAGGAATTCGAGGTTGTGGCAGCGTAGGCCATGGCACAGCCGATACCAAAGGGCGAAAGATTGTCGGATGCGTTCATACGAATCCTATGGGCTTGCGACGTCAGCTGAAGCAACGACGATCCGTACTGTGAGATTCTTCACTGTAGCTACCAAATGTCTCATACACAAGGGATTTCAAGTGGACTCAGAAGAAGAAATCCGAGGAATTGAGGCCTGGGGAGCGTGATGGGTAAGCAACTAATAAGCCTCGTTCAATCCACCTCCCGGGATATGTAGAATGGCAGTGATTGAGCACATATTGTGATGCACAGTAGCCACAACTCCCGGAAGAAGAGTGAAATTTGGATACATGTGGGTTTCTCTCTCTCTCCTCAACCCTACCATGGAGATCCAAATCCCCGCATTTGATTGGTCACCCCTTTCGTTTGGTCCTCCCGATAGCTATTGTTATCGCGATTTTCACCGACTAAACTTAGTTTGCGACCTCATGCTCTGTGGTGACTTTTTGTCCCCGAGTTGAGTTGACTACTATTACCCCCCCCTTCCCTGAGTTTGTCGATTGAATTCGGCAACACCCTGTTAACAATTGATCTATTCATAGAAAAAAATATCTACTATAGGGATATACTAACGACACACCCATTCCATGTAGTTAAATATGTAAAGTAGGTGCTTCTACAACCATTTGTACAGATAAATCTATCTTGCTAGTACATAAAGTATCCTACAACTTGCCAAAACTTTTTTTTAAAAAAAATGGAGGTATGGGGATTTTTTGTGTGGTTCTTAGATTTGTTTAGTACATTTTAAGAAAAATATGCTAAAATTAAGAACAGAAAAAGAAATTATTATTATAAAAATGGAGAAAATTTACGGAAAATAACATAAACGTGGCCCATTCTGAACCAAAAGTTTATAAACAAATTTTCCATTTATCAATTCTGCTGTGCTGCTATGTTATTCATTTTCGAAATGACCTTCAGGACAAGAGATATTTTAATTTTTCAAAAACTAGAGCACTTTATGCTAATTATTATATAAAATTGCTTTTAAAAAACAGTGATTATATCCACATAAGGGACTGTAAGTTTTGTCATAAAACAGAAAATGATAAATCTCAAGGTTAAAACACTTCTACTGATATAAAGAACATACACAAAATAATTCAGTTAATTGTTTTCAAAACTTACTTAGCAATCGCGCGCGCGCGCTGTCCGTTTTTGAGCATTTAAAAAAAAACACATTTCGAGTAAAACGCGTTTTAAAGCATGACATATCTTGTTTAATGTAATGGCATCTGCTTTTACTAAAACACATTTAGTTTTTGTGCTAAAGAACGGAAAATAATAAATTTGGTGTTTTTATAAAGCTAATAAAATGGCCTTTAAAATAAAATCATAAAAAAATTTGTCAATTTTTGCCAAAATTCCCAATTTTAGGGTAGTCTGATTTACTTAAAATATTTTGAAATAGCAAGTATATAAATGTTAACAGATATTACCTTTTTTCTTTTCTGAAAGCCGTTCATTCAAAAAACTTATTTTTCCTGAAAATGATTTTAAGTTTTCTTTCATTAATAAGAATTTGATTCTAAGAATCATGAATATATGTTTCGAATTTTGAATATTTACGATTGTATTTATATGAAATATAATGAATGAAGGAATTTCCTATATATCTTTAAAAAAACTGCGCATCTACTTCTTGTTCTAGATGCTCTTGAGTATACTTTATGACTGTTCTTTTCAATTACGATTCTACGAAAAATGTAAGTTTTTACGATCTTCGAATTCTTTATATATAACTTTTGGGTGCATCTTTCCCAAAGCTTTTAATGGAAAAGTAAAGTCATGGCAGCTTATTTTATTTTATACACATGAATTGTAAAATCATATCCCTCTTGTTTTGATGTAAGCAGTTACTGATTTTTAGATATTTTAAAATTAGAAGATAAAATAAAATTCCTTTTATCTGTGGACTTATACGTTTGTTTGATATTACAAAAACCCAAATATTTTAAAATTTAGCATTTGATGAAACATTTACTTTATTTTTTCCCCTTTTTTCATCAATATACACGTATGAATTTCGATGTTTTTAATGTTTTTCAGAAAATGTGTTCTTATGATACAAATATTTTAAATTTTCATTCAAATAATATATTGCAATATTTAAAAAACTTTAATCTCATGGAAATGCCTTTTGTGGCTGTTTATGTGAAGAAATATAATATAAGACATTTACAGACCTCGTGGTCCGAAGCAAAAGCACTAATAATTAATTACACGAGGGCTGTTTTTGAAGTAGGGTTCCTTTTTAAAAAAAAATAATGACAATATTTTATTTCAAAAAACCTTTATTTTAGTATTGTACATACTTTTGCCTATTTTTTTATATAGTTGCTGAGTTAATTAATACCTTAGAACTTAGCTTTGAAAACCCTCTTCAAAGAAATCTGACACCTGGTCGGACAGCAAAGAGCTCACATCTTCGTTGTCACTGAAGCGCTTCCCACCAATACTGTGTTTGAGGTACCGGAAAAGGTGGAAATCGCTGGGAACAAGGTTAGGGCTGTATAGTGCATGGTCCAAAACTTCCCACCCAAAAGATTCGATTAAGTCCCGAGTCGTTCGGGAAGTCTGACGCTCTCATCTTTAAATTTCCTCATTCATTTTCGAACTTTGCTGTCACTCATTGCTTCGGTGTCATAAACTTCTATTATGTGGCTATGAAGGTCTGGAGCCGACATGTTTCTCACAATCTAAAAACGGATAACAAACCTATCTCCCACTTGGCGCACGATTCAATCATCTTAAACATTTTTAAAACGCATAGCAAAGCTTACACGACTGCTACATAACTGGAAATGGCGCGAGTGTGTTCGCAAAGGATGCTGGTCAGTGACTCGTTGCGGCGTACGCGTGAAATAGGGAACTAAACGTGCCAACGGATCTTATTTAAAAAATAGCCCTCGTATTACACAAAATAAACGTTATAAAAAGACATAAAACTTACTAAAAAAGCTTATTGTCAATTGCATCGATTACTGTGAATGAAAATTAAAAACATTCATTTTTGAAACTCAATCTTTCACGAAGTTGCAACTTGAAGTGTATTAAGAAAAATTCCCTTTATTATTTACAAAAAAATATTTCAAGGAAATTATTTTAACAATATGTCATTTAACTAATGGTTGATTTTAAAGTTTATCAAAATAAATTACTTAGGAAATCTACATATAATAAAGTAGCCTTCTCATTCAGAGTTACATCCCACTGAATTTGTGAAAGTATTTATAATATAAATATAGGTCTCTTCGGTGACTTAGAGGTAGCCGGTCCAACACGTATGCCAAAGATTGCAGGTTCGACACCAGTTGACGTGGATAGATTTTCTGGATGTGAAAATTGTAGGCACGCATGTCATGCGATTATGTCGCATGTAAAACATTCCTTGAGTATCAATTTAGTTCCGATACAATCCGCGAAACTAAATCATGGCAATATTTAATTTCATGGCATCCAACGAGGGTCAGAAATTTGGCAGCGGGAGTCGACACTAGATGGTGCCACTAATGAAATGGCTCTCACAATTAGGGACATGTCGTGTCTGCAAAAGCTTAGCTGCCAAAATGCAGCCGTTTGAAAGATATTAAATTTTGTCAGTAATATGGTTTTTTATTTCTAATGGCCGCGAATTAGTGTTTTGCTATTTCAGACTTATTATATTCCGCGGCATCTCTTTTATTGCGACACCCTATAGGCGGATACCAATCGCAGCAGGTAATTTTGACACCTAGTTCTCTTCACAGAGGGAGGCACCTGAAGCTGCGATCCTGTATTTGGATTTAATTTTGCCGAGAGCACCCAAGCCAAACAGACACTCTATGAATCTTTTACATGTCGTATAATCATACGACATGGCCGCTGTTGATTTTCTGCATCATGAAATCCATCGACTTGCTCCGGGTCGAACCTTCAACCTTGGGTACAGAAGATACGCGACAAACCAACCACGCCACCGTAGCGGCATTTTGTCACTAATGTTGACATTTTAAATCTTAGGGTGAAACCCTTCATAAATTTATTAAATCAATTTATATTTTTATATTGATTAAAAAGATTATTTCTTCACTTTAATAATTTATTTGCGAAAATGAATCATTACTAAAAATATTCCATGAACATGTCTGATCATAAAAAAAAATTTATTTCCAGTGTTACATCAGAAAAAAGAAGTATTCTATTTTTAATTATCTGTGTTTCATTTGTTACGACTCCTCTAATGGAAATGAAAATACTTCCTGACTTATATTTGTACAGTAAGTGACATTTTCCAAATTACTGAAAAAAGTGTCCGTCTCATAAAAAAGAAGTGTGTGTATTTTTTTTCTTCAAATATCCCTAGGACGTAATTTAAAAAAGTGAGAATTTTGTAATACTTTCGATGAACTTTTTTTTAAATATTCATTTTTTTTTTCAAAACAAATCTAGGTGGATACTTTTAAAATTACATAAAAACTGGTATAATGATGCTGCACAAATCATTTGATTGTAAATAACATAAAATTGTAAAGTTCTTACATTAAAAATGATAAAAATTGCTGAAATGTGACTAGATTTATGTTTTAATGAATTTTTATTTTTGTTATACTTCTTTAATAAATTATTTACGAACATTTTTAAATTCTCTCTTCTAATAAATTTTATTTTGCTTAGCCTTTATTCTCAGCATTCAATTAAATTTAATACTTATAATAAACTGAGAAAAATATGATAAACTGCTGAAGAATGTAAAAGGTATTTAAATATATTTACACTAGCTGTTAGCCACCTGATTCACTATGTAAATAACGATGTTGCGTAGATAGGCATTGTTTGTTACCACCGTTGCTCTAACTTAGAGGTACGCCCCTAGGGGGCGTGATAAATCTACAAAAGGGTGCAAGCATATTAAAAAGTAAAAAACAAAAGATTATTTTTTAAAAATTATTAATTTACTGAAAATAAACAAACAAAATACATTCTGACATAATAAAATATAAAATATAAATTTGCACTGATATAATACACTTATATATGTATCAGTACTGCACAATGTATTTTATAATTAAATTAAGAACAAGTTTAATAATTAACAGTGACCCCATGGGCTTGTCATATATAAAATTATATACAAAAATTAACATCTTGATCATTTGTACGGTTTATAATTAATGACTTAACTGATTAAAATTTACACGATTTGCTCCCCAATGCATGCCACCTTTTTCTAAGTAGGCGCATGTATGTGATGTATTGGGGGGAGGGGTGAAAAATAAGTAAAACCTTCTCTGAAATAAGTAAATCCTTCGCAAACAGGGTCAAGGTCATTTCTTTGCATTCTAAAGCCTTCGGAACAATTTTTTGGATAGCAGTACACAGAGAAGAACGTACTTCGATAAGACGTATATATACGTCCGGGGCAATTAACCTTCTGGCTGAGAGAGATATCTATATATGTCGGTGGCACTTACATCTTTAAAGTCTTGTTGCAGCTTTACAGTCAAAGTATAGTAATATTGAATTCAATATATTGATGTTGCATGGAGGGTGGTGATGGAAATTATGGTTGAATACAGGATAACAAATATTGAAAGCTTGAGAAGCTTTGTTATAAGCTAATGATATGAAATGCAAGAAATAAGCTAATGATATTGAAATGCTAGCAAAAAGCTAATGATATTGAAATGCTAGCAATAAGCTAATGATATTCAAATGCTAGCAATAAGCTTTACATTGTGTTGAAATACATTCTTAGAACCGTTAACTATTGATTTAAAGAGGACAGGACTTAAATTTCTAAGGCGAAAGTATAATGATATTTAGGGCACCCTTAACTCACTCCTGCATAGCTCATAAATTCATTTTAAGTGGATTTCTGCTCAACAAAATAAACATGCTTGCAAATTTCAAGTCATAGTCTAATAGTTCAGAAACAGTTTTTAGTGCGTTTTTCACGTAGTGGAACAAAAGCGCTATTATGACGCAAATTTCGTCTTCGTCTTCGTTCCATATTTTGTAGTACCTTTTTCTCAGCCAATAAGCAACCAATTGACCTCGGGTTTTCGGCATTGGGTCGTATTTGTGCCCTAGATGAGCCGAATCATATTTAAATTTAATAATTTTTAATTTTTTTAGTACAGTACACTACTTTTTGTTAGTAAAAAGTTCATTAGTTGCATTATTGTAAAATACAACATGTGAAAAACGCGCTAAAATTACTTGGCCATGCCAATGATTGATATCTTGTTTTTATTAACTAAGCCGCAACAAAAACTTTTAGGAGTAGATTCCCCTAAAACTCTTTCTCAGTGTAGCTTTACCTACCAAGAGAAGCATGATGACCAAATTTCAAGATTGAAGGTTAAACAGTTCAAAATCAAGAACCTTTATCTATAACACCCAGTAAAACCCCTTGAAAGTCGATTAGTGCAAAACCTATCCTTAGCTTATCTTTACTTAACAAAAGAAACATGCCTTCCAGTTTTTAAGTTTGTAGGCCTAAAAGTTCAGAAACGGGAATTGAAGCTTTGAAATGACATCTATTCTTTTTGAATTTCTCGCCACTATTTTGAAAACAGTTTATAATTATTTTGAATACAAAAAGTACGTTGTAGGAACAATGAAAGGTAAACATGGATTAAAGGTCATGAAGACAGTTTTCATCATTAGAAAATATTTTGTATTTTTTTTAATAAATGATTTCGTTTTCGGATGAATACTAAAACTGTAGGGAAGAAAAGAATTAAGTAGTGTGTGAAATAAGTAATGTACTAGAAGTGACTCAAAAAAACGAGACTGGTTCAATAAATCCTTGTACTTACAGAATCAGTTCTCCGTGACAGTATCGCGTTCAAAGTAGTTCTCTTTAGCATTCACACACTTCTTCATTCGGTGCTACCATTGCTGGTAACAGAATGGGGCTTTTGGAAGTCCCTTTACGAGATTTTCAGTTTTTGCTTGCTCCTCTTCAACTGAGGTAAAATAGGTTCACTTTTAGCAAGATTTAACTGTAAGAAATAAAAAAATGTCACGTGCAGCCAAATCTGGTGAAGAAGAAAGATGCTTTTTCATAGTAATGTTTTTGCTGGTCAGAAACTGCTTGACAGACAGGGATGAGCGGATGCATTGTCCCTCATTCCCCAATTCTGAACCTTTTTTTTAATAATTTTTTCACGAAGTCTTTTTAGTACTTCAATGTAGTAGTGTTGATTAAATGTCTGAACACTGATGTGAATGGGATCCCACTCATATCACGAATTTTAGCTATGATTTGGTCTGTAATTGCTGACCTTACCTTGGGTGCCCAGCAGGTTCATCAGCTTCCGCACTGACCCTTCCTCCTGAAAACTTGTTACACCATTCAAAAACATGTGCACGAGACAAAGTTCCATCTTCATAAGCCTCGGTTAATATTTGAAATGTTATCGTGACCGATTTCTTAAGTTTCAGAAGAAATTTGATGTTGATTTGACATTTTCCCAACAAAATGCAGTTGCACGTGTTCACTCAATGACGCAGTATTCCCAACAGGCGTGATCGATTAAGACGAAACTGAGCATATGGATAGAGGAGGGGTGTGGGATAACGTTACCGAAACAGTTGTTTCCAACTCCACTCTTTTTAAGCAACATGCTTAGTATCCTTTTTTGTGTCATACCTTGAATGTTAAATTAATTAGTCATACATTTATATTATAATAAATTTTAAATTTTATAATATATACTCATTTTAAAGTAGTATTTTAAATTATCAGGTAGAGAAATTTAGAATTCCCAAAAAACCAAATTTATAATTGTATTCCCAAGGACTGACGTAACTATGCATGAGGATTCTTACTTGCAATGTTTGCTTCGGACGCGACGGTTCAGCATACAAATAATATCAAAAAGAAGCAAATTCAAAAAATCTATGCATTTATCAACTAACCAATGTAATGACGAAAAGATCAACTACGATTAACAAATTGAAATAACTGACCTTTAAAACTCGACGGTACATGTGCTGTACCGAATTCTTTTCCAATTTATTTCTTCTGCGGTGCAACTGTTTTTCTAGGGGATTCTTAAACCGCTTCTTACCTCTTTTCAATAAATTTTCCCTGTACCTTTCATGACTGCGTGACCATTATTCGTAATAAGGTCCGGATATTTTTCTTTTATTTTTGCCAAACTTCCCGCATCCCCTTACGTTTTATGTTTCTCTTGCAGCCTTAGGATTCTTTCACGCAAATCAAAGTGTGCCGCACATAACAGGAGATGCAAACTGTCGGGAGACAGTTTTGAATAGCATGGTTCCCTTTACACTTGGTCAATCGGCACCCCCTACTGTAAAACTCTCGAAATTCATGCTTTATTCTCCACTAGTTGGCTAAACAAAATTGATAATTGTGGAAGCAACGCTCTTCATACGCCACTGCTTTTGTATTAAAAATTTAGAAAGCTTATTATTGCTTATTCCGACTCTGTACCGGTGAAATTGTGAACTTTGTTGCAGTACTCCTTTTTCTGTCAACTTTCTGCCCGCATATGGAAGAAATTATCTTCCTTCTTTACACCAGAAAGCCAAGTGGCTGAGTGATAGTGTATCGTACTTCCCCGTCACAGGTCCTGGGTTCAAACCGCTGGTATAAGCAAGGTCGATTTAGTCTTACATCTCTTCAGTGGATCGATAAATGCGGACGAAGCTTACTTGGGAACTAAACACTGAGGATTTTCACATCAGACTGACCACCTGACCGGAACATCTACTCAGGTACCTTCGAAACCAAGGTCGCTAAGCCTTGGTCGTCATTGGCTGTTGTGCGACTAAGTTTAGTTTAGTTTAGTTTTTACAATAGAGGATTGGTGACAGAATATGAGTTGACTGGGAAAAAGTTGCCTCGTGTGAAATTGACCGAAATAACTTTAAAAGTACCACACATGTGGGGAAAGTGGACATATTGACCTTTCGAGTGGGTAAAGAAATTATCACCTCAGTCTCTACAGGGCCTAGATGCAAGGATGTTTTATCTCCGTTTCAGTTGATTCTACAAAGTCAATTTTTCTTATGTGTTTCCAGAAAAAGGGATAGAAAATCGTAAGATAATGTTTAATTTACAAAATTTGATTATTCATTTAATAGTAATATATTTATTATCATATAGTAAATATCATATATTACTAAATTTAAATTTCGTAAGGAATTTTTTTGCATAAAACAATTACCTTGGATGGTATTGCTTTAGCTAACTGAAATGCTACAACTGTGCCTTCACACAGTGTATTAAGATATTTCAGAATTATTTTAAGATGGTATTAAACCTATGCGTCATTCCTTTTTCATGCTTACGTAAGTTAAAAATCTTTTTAGATTTTACTTTAAAACAAAAAAAAACACCAAAAAAGTATTTTTTTTTTTTTGTCTTAAAATTAATCAACCTGTACAAAATATTTTGAAAAATGTATTTTTTAAGCGAAATTATGCAAAAGAGATAACTACTAGACTGAAAAATGTGTCTGAGTAGCTGAAAAGTGTTTTAAGTATCATACAAAAAAACATGTATGTCTGGAAAATTGATCTCATTTAAAAACTGCTAACCGTTTCTGAAATTAAAAACCTGGCATAATTTAAAATCCGATGCAAAAGTTCTAATGGATGGTTCATTATTCTATTTTCGTTAGCGAAAACTTCCATACTTGATTTTTTTCCTCTTTCCAAATACTAAATACCCCGATGCATTAGAAATACATATTTTTCTAAATACTTTAAACACAGTTTAAACGGCTTTTTTATGAATGAATTGCCCTGTGGTTGATGAATTATTTAATCCATATAAAAGACCAGAACCACTTTATAATAATTTTTCTCCCTGCTCCAAGCGATTTAAGATATTTGTTCCGCTTTGTGCTTACATTTTTTTTTAGCATCGTAAATGTCTTCTGTAATTTATTCTCGAATAAAAATGGGGAAAAATTTTTAACCATTTCAGTTTTCAATAGCAACAGATCATTACCATTTTAATGAGCTCTTTACCGTATGACAGTCTTTTCCTGCCGAACGGTTCTATTTATAATGCATTGTTCAGTTCCCGCCAAAAATGCGAGACAGAACGAGATGGGGGGAAAAAAGAATAATAAGTAAAAATGTTCTTTAAAAGCAGAATCTTGTATTTGCAATTTCTGAATATAGCCAAAAGGTAATTTAAAATACATAACGATTCAACGAAAGATGAAAGGAAGAAAAAAAATTATTTGCAAATGCAGTTGAGATTAACATACATCTTTTCGAACGATGATTAGGTTTCATTCTTTTCCAATACTGTTCTTTGTTCCCGTTTCTTTTGAAATGCTGCTACTGATGCTAGGATCTGCTAATTAAGACTAATAATGATGTGAACGAAATAAACATTTGTTTAAGTAATCGCTAGCAATTAAGTGTTCTTGGCTGGTGCAAGAGAAAGGAAAATATCTCCGTATTTAGAAGATATAAATATTAATGCCTCAATAAAAAACAACGAAAAGTCAAAAAGAAGGACGTTTGATTAGAAATCCAATGCCAGGAACATATGGCGCCCTAAAAATATTTGTAAATAGATGTAAATGCAATTATTGACTTCCTATAATCTAGTTACAGAGTTATCGTTAAAGTATTTTACATAAGTTGAGTACATTTTTTGTGGAAAATGTATTAATTATAATACTATATTTATTGTTTCCATATTTTTTGACATATGCAAAGATTTTTGAATTATGCTTTGTCAAAATTTTTTATGAATGAATAACTTCAGGACTGTGGTTTAAAAAAAGCATACAAATAAATAATTTTTTTTGATATTCAACGTCAGTTGAATTGAAATATACATATAGAATTGTTTTGAGAGTTATACGGTGATGTGTGTGTGTGTTAAAGTGCAGCACTGTTGAGGTCGCTGTTCAAGCCGGATAACCTCTGCGAAAGGCAGCGTTGGAACGACATTTACGCGCATGTCTCGTTTGATGGTAACCTTGATAGTACAGAGTAAGTGTGAGAGAGTCCAAACAAATCTGGTAGACAATACGAGAGAGAATCTATTAGAGTGAGTGGGAGCGTCGAAGAGTGTCGAAGTGTCGTAGAGTATCTAAGTTTGCAGAAATATTTCTGTAGCGACTTTCTTCGTAGAATATCAGTTGACCCCGAGTTTCCCCTTTTGATGTCTAATTATAAATAGAATATGTCACGCCAGTGCTTCTCAAACTTTTAAAGTTTCAAATATTTTTTACGGCTGTATTCTGCAAAAAATTGGTAATTTCGGACCATATGTCAAATGGCGACAGTCGCAAGTAGGTATTTTAAGTGTGATGAGCGTCCTCCATGTATTTGCCTCCCACCCTACACCATCATTACTCATTAAGTCAAAGAGCGGTAGTCGGTCGAGCCGATTCGTGTGATTGTAAGAGGTGCACATTTGTTTGTTTCGGTTTACTGTTGTAATGGGTGGGCTATCTCATTCATTAGTGCGCGGGAGTTAGAAGAAACACTAGCTATAATCAAACTACACAATTTATTTATAATTTTCAACAACGACACTAATTCAACAACCCAAGATAAGAAATGTACCAATTGATAAATATGGGAGTAATTGCTAAGTGGACGAGATAATTGGAGACTTGATAATAAATCGGATCACTTACACTTTGCACGTCCAGACAATACACCTTCTTATATTTGAAGATAATTTCTAAAGTAATCAAATCCAATCCGACCAAATCCAATTTAACATATAATTGACCAAATAATCAATCTTAATATTAATCAAATAATCTACGAAGTGCTCTCGTCTAACTTTACGTTTATCTTACGTTCATCTTACTTAAGCTACAGAGCTTCTAACCTCTCTCTCTGGAATCTGAACTTTAATAGTTAAATAGACGACATAATTTACATATATCACGACTTCTTCTTCGGGAAGAGGTTTTAAGACCTCTCAGGACCCTTAACATATATCTCTGCACTCGAAAAAAAACATCCTTCTTCAAACCAATGTAACTTAGCAATAAAAATAAACAATCAATTTAAATTTTTATTGCACGATAATCATATATATTTACATTATTTCTCAAATGTTCAGAGAATTTGAGAAAAATTTCAAAAGTTATAATGAAATATAAATTGGACAATTTTTCAAAAATATGAAAATCAGTATTTTACACCGAGCAGGATTCTGAAGTATAAAATTGATCAAAGTTTACAAAATTAATTTTACTTGATATAAAAATGTTCACTTTTGAAGTTATACTATCTTTTAAAAAATTTAGAGAGAAAAAAAATTTTAAATACAATTATAACGAAAATTTTAATATTTTAAGGGAAAAGTATATTAAAATTTAAATAAAAATATTTTATTAATTTTTTTTAAAATTGTTGTATAAGTTATGAAGGGCCGTATTTTGAAGACGTGTATGAAATTTCAAATTGATATCATAAATAATGTCTGAGAAATCCTGCGCGCAAGCTAAAATTTATTGTTTTGAGAAAATGACGTTAAAGATAAGAAAGAGGAAGGTATAGTGATTAGAGATGCTTACTGGTGTGCCGTAGGGCCTGGGTTTGAATCCTGGAGAAGGTATAGATGTTTGTAAATGTATAGTGCCTTCGCGGCATGGGGTACTCTAAATAGCCGTCGAGCCGCAAGTCCTCTCATGAGGTTGGTGGAAGGGAAGAGAGGCGGGAAACCCCAGGGTGTTCTCCCTCAAAACTGGGGTGGAACCGAGCCAAATACTGCTGTCACCTGCATGGTGCTCAAAGCTACGGCTGACGACGGGCGTACAATATAGCCCGATGCCATGATGAATTTCGTGGGCCTCGATCTGACTACGTCAGACAGGTGGCATTTGCAACAAAAACAACACACAGCAAGAGATAGGGATTTTGTTTAAGTTTCACTAGTCATTTCTCAATAACTTCGGAAGTTTTTACAGTATGAACAAAGTTTTTCTATCAAAATGCTCGGAAATGTTGAGACTTTAAGATATATTTCTTTTTCAAAAAATTGAAAAATTTGCAATTTAAGAGTCCTTGGAGCTCTTAAATTAAATAATACTTAAAGAAAGCAATTCTCCAAGAGGATTGTTAGGAAAAACTCGGATAGACCCGTTACACTGTCTGTGAGAGTATTTGACATCGTATGCAATGTACTATGTATTTTGAAGGTTTATTGGTGAGATCTACACTTGTGTAGCGGCCCTGGACCCAACAGATCTTAAGACGCCCTTAGTTTTGACTAAGTTATATATCCTCAAAAATAATACCACATTCATTTTCTTCTATATAATAAAATTCTTTTAAACTTTTTTAAAATCTGAAATAGCAAGTAGGTTTATTTATGGTTTAGCTATTTCCAATATGCAGCAAAAATTATTCAAGCGAAATACGCATCCGCTCACAATTATTCCATACATTTAAAATGCACAACATGTTAAGATTTTTCCATACAACATAAAAATGTTTTTGTAGAGTAAATTTGAAAAGGCATACATTTTCCTAAATTTCAATTAATTGAGCCTTATGTTCAAACAAAACTACAGTGACTGATAAAAAAAATTCCGTAATGTATGTCAGGGTCATGTTCACCGACAAAGAAAACTAGATGATTTGGATTCTCGACTGGATTTTACAAAAGAATATCGTGTGGAGTCAATGGAATGTTCTATTCGTTAAAATACGTAATTGAATTTCAAAGCCCTTCGCGGATCCTTAATTGGAGACTTGGAAAGGAAAATGTTAATTAAGCATCATTCTTGTGTTACCGTAAATGGCTTAAAATTAAGATACTCGATCAATACCTTATTTTGTAATTTTGGTATTATCTTTAACACAACGACATTTGGGTATGCCAATGTAATGCAATATACATGTATGCGTCATTGTGTAGTAAATTTAGTTCTCTTTTTTTATAAAACAATTATTAATCAATTAGAAATGATTAACGTATTAATTTGAATCCATTAATTTGAATAAATAATTTTAACAGTTTAATAAATTTCTCTAATTTGACTTCAGTCGGATCTGCACTATAACGAAAAGCATTCCTGCAATTGGCTAAATTCATGACTGTCACATGATAAATACAATTACGTGTTCTACATTGATTTCAAAGCTGCCGTTAGTCTTGTACGAGCTGTTCTATTTGTAAAATTCAGATACAGTTTCAAATTTGATAGTTTAGTAAAGATTTTAAAATATTACGATACTTCAAATTTTTCTTCCAAATTTAAAAAAAAAATTATATGTGTTCTTTTTTATCAAATGCCTTTTGTTTACCGCTATGTGCATTATTATTGTTGACAACAGTGAACTTTAAAGATAAATTTTCAGTAAAAAGCAGAAGATGGCAGCAGCGAATCGGCTATGCTGATTGGCTGGAAACACGTGCTTTCATTTATCATGTGACTTTGACGTCACAGGAAATTGACCCATTGCCCGGCAACTTGTTGGGTTAATAATTGTTTCACAAAATGGTCACATGAATATGTAACCTCATTCTGTAAATCTCTATTTTTCAATTCCTACTATTAGCTACTCTCTCTATGTATTTATGTATTTATCTTGTTCAAATTTTCAATCGTTAATAAGATACTTTCTAATCCCACTCAAGTTCAAATATTTTTTTAAACTTTTAGTGGATGACACTTGATGTTAACACAGTTTTTTCAAATATTAATTAATTAATTTAATTAATTACCGGTTTTTGACGCCAACTCAAATTCGTCTTCATTGTTGTAACAATGTAACTGCTAAAACAATGACAAAAGTTGGCCACGAAAATCGGTTTTTAAGCCAAACTAGCCTAACCGGGGTGTGCATTATTACAGCAATACAGACACACACACACACACAAATCATGCTATTTTTTCAATTCCTGCTATTTTAATTCAATCGCTCTCTCTATATATACATATTGCTTAAATTTTCAATCGTTAATGGAATACTTTCTATTCGTCCATTCAAAGTAGGAATTGACTTATGATTTTTTTATATTACTTGTTTTATGTATTTATAATATTTAACATTCCAATAGACGCGTTTCAAAAAGTACGATCCATAGGCGCGTGACGTTCCCAGATGAATCACATCATATTTACGTTTGGATATGATTTAATCATTATATTGTGAGATTTAGCATCAAAATATATTTGACATAAAATAATATTTAAAATAGAATCAGGGATTGAAATATTTATACAAAAAGACATCAAAAAGTCAACGTTTAGTAATCACTGTGTCTCCAATGTTTACATTTTAAGATGCCTTGATACAGTCCTCACAAATCACCTTACGATGTTCAAAGGGGACATGGGGTTTTCGTATAATGCATTACAAAATTGCATCACCTTTTCTTGATGTTCTGAAAAGAGAGAATAGTACCTTCTTTTCCAAGTTCCTGGTAATATTTCTCTTGGCTTTTCATCTTGAATGGGGCGTTGTATATCAGATATTTCTTGAATCGTGAGCCAAAATGAATGAAGCATGTGAATGTTACACTCAGGCCGTCTTTGGAGGTGTTCTAGGTTCGTGATCTAGTTTTCATAGATATGTGCAAGAGGATTTGAGAGTGATTTTGATTCCTATATAGATATTTTGGGTAATTATTCCAGCTACAGAGCATTGAACAAAAATACAGTCACTCGCTAGACCCACGGCATCCTCAATGTATCTCAATTCCCAGCAAAAAAAAAATTATCATACAGAAGTTACACAATACATGTTTCGAATTATTATCGCATAAAACTTAAAATTACTCTATTTTGCAAGAAAAAAGAAATCAAAATTAATAAAATAGTGCAAAGTAATAAGAACTAACGTAGTAGGGCGCGCTGCATGCAGCAGATTCAATGGCCCTGCCGCCCGAAGTATGTGAATAAATCGCCTTCGTCCTTGACAATGAATCCTAGGGCCAGTGACGAAAGACAGATAGAAGAAGGGGCGGCGTGTTCCAATCCACCGTATGGTTGGAGCACCAAAATTATTTTTATTATGTATCTGAGAGATAGCGAGGGTTAAGAAACTTTAAACAAATTCAAAGAACTGTAAGAAAACAATTGATTTATACATGATGTATTGCTTTTTATTTTATTCTATTCATATCAGCAATTTATAATAAATATTTTATTTAACTGGTAGATGGTTTTATTCCTCCCTATCTTTGAGCAGGTGCAAATACTTTGGTTTTAAGCAGTAGTCTTTGTCTCCTCATCGAGTGACTACTGTTTTTGTTAATATGACCTAATCTCACAAAAAGTAAATGTTTATTTGGTACTTACTTTTAGAGATTATAAATTTTGGCATGATTATCTAATCGATTTCCACGAAACCCGTTCTTAGCAAGTCTCTAGTCAATTATAGCAATATGATTGCCAAATTTTAAGTCTAAAGATTAAATAGTTCTAAAACGGGAACTCTTTGCTATAACACCCCAGCAACACCCAAAGGATGACGATTTTTGCAAAAAAAAAATGCTTCTTAGCAGATCTCTACTCCACGAAAGGAACATGCCCACTAAATCTCAAGTCTAGATTTAATAGTTCTGGAGATATCGTGATGAGTAAGTGAGTCGCTTTTCTCCTTTACATATAGATATATAAGATATAGATGGATAGTGTTAGATAGATTGAAATAGATAGATTAAGGAGATAGATTATCTCTAAGGAGGCGGCATAACCCTACATGGCGGACGCAAGCATATCAAAAAGTCAAAAAGAAAAGTTTATTTTTTTTAAAAAAAAATATTAATTTACAGAAAGAAAGCAAAACAAAATACATTTCAACATAATAAAAATAAAATACACATTTACGCTGATAAAATACACTTCTAAATGTATCAGTACTGCACAATGTATTTGATAATTAATTTATCAATATAAAATTAAGAACAAGTTTATTAATTACCAGAAAAGCCATGGTCTTGTCATATATAAAATTATATACAAAATGTAATATTTATCTTGATAATAGATATACGATTTATAATTAAAGGGATATTGTTGCTTTAGTGTCAAAGTATATCATTATTTATTTCAGTTTATTGTTATTGTATAGGGGGATGATGAAAACTATGATTAGAAATTGGGTCGCAAGTATTGAAAGTTTGAGAAGCGCTGAGATAGATAGATTGCTCACACACAAGCATTGTTTTGTCTTAATTCTCTAATTTGTAATAAACGTACCAAAGCAAAAATTACTATTTACCTCAAATCTCAGTTTATCTGTTCCTCATTATATGCCAATGAATATGACTTGAAATATAAAGCCTGTAATTAGTTAACACTAATTAATTTGTTACATCCTGTTTTTCGTTTGTTATGACAACAAATAACAGCCTTCCACTTCATCAACTCTAATTAATTTAGCATTCTCACGTTATAATTTTGTTGCGGATAGAAACATCGAACCTTCACAACGTAGCAATTTCTCAGCATAATAATTCCCTTCTAATATCAATTCCCTAGTTTGACAGCTCCCTTAACATGACAGCAAAGAAACCCCCTAAAATTCCCCATTTAAATATAGTCACGGCCTGCCAGCAATTAGTTTCCAACAAAGTTAAGAATAAGAAATGGGGTAGTTTATCGCATGAAAAATCCCTTCATCTACTTTAGAGGGAAACATCACCCATAATTAATTCCCTAGCTCGTAAATAGAGGACAGAATGGTGGCTTTTAAATCTTAAAAGTCCATCTTGGAGTACACAGTTTGCTTTTCCAGCGAGACGCACATAGAACTTAAGCAACCTCACGGTAATATCATATTTCTGGCTCTATCATGTAAAGAGCACAGTCAGATTTATGGCATCGTAGTTTACTCAAAGTGATTAAATAAAAGGAAGATTAAGTTAAGTCGGTGGGCTTAAATCTTTTAGTTTCAACGTGTTACCACCGGAAGTTAAATCCCCGAGTAACTAATATGCTGGCCGCTTTTATGGGAGCTTTAAATTTTACCCGATGACAGATAACGAGTGTTGAAAAAAACCTTCAAAAGCTACTTTTTGGAGAGGAATTTTTGCTTCGCCTTAAAAATGTTATTAACAGGAGCTAATAAAATTTCAACGATAAATATCATCGGGGAAAAAAATGTCATTTTGGGGAATTATTATAAAATATGTTTGACTTATCGCGTCTTTTTGTGTTAAGGAGCTTATACACCAGAGTGTTTGTGTTGTTCTTTATTAAAAAGATTAAAATTTTATCATTCGTTTTTAATTAGTTTCAGAAAACAAAGAATATATTTTTTTCCTGATATTTTTTCCATCAAAGCATGAAAAAAAAATCTCAAAATCGGCTTAATAAAATCATAAAAAAAATAAATAAATTGCACATAAAATTTCCGCGATCACTTTAAGAAAAATAAGACACGTATATTTTAATTTTTGATATATATTTATTGTGCATTTAATGTATAATGTCATATATTTTAAAATTCTGATACATCTCATACTAAAAATACTACATTTATTTGATGTAAGTAGGAAATTTAGTTTTTTAAGAGTTAAGTAAACAAATAAATAAACAAAAAGTTTTTAAGTATCAATATTTTCTTTTAAAACCAGTAATTAATTGAGAATATCTTTTTATTCTTCTTTTAAGAGTATTATTTGTACACAAGAATTAATAATACCAAGGAAGAGAAGAAATAACAGATACAAAAATTTTGAACAAATAACATAGAATACAAAAATAAAATAATCAAAATAACAGCCACATTCGATAGCAGAATATGAAGAAAAGTTATTACAGGGTGAGTACAAGTAATGAACAGTATTTTGACAGTAAGATGACAGTAAGTTTTGACAGTAAGTTTTGACACTAAATGACAGACAGTACAAAAACAGTATTTTCTTAACTATTGCATATATAACAATAAGTGATATATAAATGTAAAGAGAAACGTACGGAGGTATATCTTTCACCAATGGTCAACTGCACATTCAAGATCGCTTTGAATAAAATCTAAACAAGGTGACAATGACGAAGAATTTTTGCGAATTAAAGTTGTAACCCCCTCTGCCTACTCTCGGACCTAACTAAAGGTGTGGAAGGAAGTGAAAGACGACTCGACATGATATTTTTTAATTATTTATTCAACACGCTTATTATCACATGTAAAATTCAATTAACCGAATAGGTTGAGATGTTTCCCAGAAAAGAACCTTTTATGGATCAATCTCCTACTTTAATATATGATTTACACTGTAGCTATGTGATTAATTGTCACTTAAATCTCTTTAACAATTTAAAGCCTAAAACATGCTATCAATATGACTAATACCTGATTTGTAGATATTCTTCCTATCTTATAATTCTTAATATTTCTATCTCCAGTCAACTTCAAATAGTCATCAATTCTCCTCTATCTATCTATCTAGCAAGCAAACCTATACTATATGTAACAGACCTAATCTGCATATTACGGTTTCTTCATCAGAAATGATTGTTGTTATTCATAGCCCAAATTTTCCCAAGAAGGTTAATGGAAGGACGCGTAAAGATCCGTCTCAAAGTATGCAAGAGTTTTTTTCAGTTATTTCGGTGCAATGCGCATTTAGAAACCGCTATTGAAAAGAAACGCGAACCAAAAAGAGCATTCTGAGAAGGCACCTTCAATTTAGAAATCAGGTTGCCAGCAGCAGCCGATCAAGCGTCTCGAAAGAAGCAGTGAAGAGGATGAGGCTATCGCCTGTTGTCAAAAAAAAAGAATTAAATTTATAGCCGTATTATTTGCAATCGACATATCAAATAACAGAGAATGATAAGTAAGCATTTGTGCAGCATTAGAACCACTGATAGATGCTACAAAATGTATGGAACGAACTGGATTGCAGATTGGATATATGCCGTTTCAACCAGACAGTCACACATCAAACATTTGAATCAGAAAAAAAAACCTTGATATACTTCTCTTTGCATTCATGTATCACTTATTGTAACATGTGCCCTAGTTTCGATCATACGATTTTTTTTTTAATAGAGTCCATCATTTGTACTCACCCAATACTTTGTATAGATTTCATGCATAGCAATAGCTACCATGATCAGCCTCGATATGGAACGAAACACATATGTTCTTCAATATAGCAGTCCATGTTGGTTCAACGCGACACCAAAGTTAATCTAACGTAGCAGCAGGAGGAGTGTTCTAGACCCTATTTGCCAATGATCGACTACATTTGTTCCTTGAGTGACAAGTCAGGAAAATGGGTGGGCCTAGACAATAGTGCCTGACCTGACAGGTTGGCATGGAAGAATTATTGAACGCTGTATGCCACAGGTGGACTCCCTCTTTAATTTGCAAGATAGCAGACAACAACCACTCAAGTTAACAAACTTCCAAACTTTAAAAGCGTGATGATGGCTAATGAGGGCTCCAACAATGCAGATTAGGGGTGTGAGAGTACAGACGACTGTAACACCAAGGGAAGGATAGTGTTGACAATGCATAATACAAGTTACGGGAGTCGTCAAGGTGCTGTTAGACTCAGATATGACCAATGTAGTGTGTTAGGTAAAGTCTAAGTTCGAATGAAAAATATCGTGACACTTGTTTGTCTATGTCCGAAGTTTAATACGCCACTGAATATTCATCCGTCCGTAGTGTGCAGTTAAAAATAATTGCAGATATGGAAGCCTTGCCGAAATTCCTCTCTGTTGTACATAATGTCGAATGGCTGATATATTGCTGGCTCCTTATATTGCACCTGACCTCTAGATTTAAAGTGTGATCTATCAGTCTTATGCGCATATCATGCTAGTCTAACTCCCGGTTGCCTAGATGCGACCAGTGCAATGCTTATAATCGTCCTATCCACTCGTTCTGTGCATATTAAGTCCCATTACTTTAGCTTGATAAACATCTATTTCTTGAAAATTAACAATATTAACTTCCTATTCTGAACTCATAAATGTATTTGGACTGACATTTGCATTCTTTGACGAGCAACACTGAAACATTTATATCAAAAAACAACAGTATGAAAATACAATTCTAATACTATAAAAGGAATTTCTAATATCCCTTTACATAGTACATGCAAATACACAATTGACTCTCGTGATTTTCAAAGGTATTGCAAAGCTAGTCATTTGTATTTCTTGCCAAGTTATATACATGTTTTGCAAATTTGACTTCTTTAGTATGTCAGTCAAATCAAAATAAATAAACATATAATCACAATAATAAAAAATAAATACATTTCATACAAATAACTTAAATCAGACATATTAATATATGCTAAAAGATAAGAACGTTCAATAAAATATTATATAAATTTCAAAAATACTTTTGTTTAAGTAATTTTTCTACATATTTTTACCGGAAATATTCCATTAAATAACGTACCAATTCTGTTCTGCGATTTCAAATAAATGATTCAACTACACAATATTTATTTTTACTAATCATTTTTGTGCGCACAGAAAAATACATAAATGTTTTGTTACTCCATAAAAACTATACCAAGAATAACATTTTTTTTAAAGTTTCATACGCATTATACACCATGTTTAGCTTTTATTCAGTGAAATAATTGTTCCATTCTTCTTTTTTATCAATTAATATTTTGATACATGTTATAAACTTATTTATAATATCGAATACAGTTTCCCTGATATATTCTTGCAATATTTGATTTCACTAATAGTTAAGTAGAAATTTGCTGTTGCTTGTATCCTTCGATAATACCTATAATTTTACATTTAATAACACAGGATAAATTACCCTAACAGAGAAAGCAATGTTTGCAATTTCGTTGATTAGATAATAACTAAGTTTAAATATGTTTTAGATCCTTTTAGGTTTATTAATGTTCAGCCTCTTACACGGTTAAACAGTTACTATTCCAGTAATGGCTCACAGATTCCAAAAAAATTAGGCTTAATCTGATGAATGGGTAATTTAACTAATGCGTTCGATTATTGTATCCTAAAATATCTAGACAATTACATGATGCAATAGAAGGTTTTTAAAAAATGCAGACGATAACTTGTTTTTAATAACTCCACATTCTGCAAATATTTTACCGTCTGAACTTGTTTTTGAACATCACTCAGTTCTTTTTTAGTTTTTACTTAATTGCTGCAAAATATTCGACAGAGAATCAATTACGCCATTAACTGTAAATATGTGTAATCTATACCACAGTACCTTATTCTTTCGTCAATTAGAATATTGTTTCGAATGTAGATTATTTATCATTCTTAATGTTATAATACTTTCAATTTTTAATTCAAAAGTAATTGTACGCTTTATATATGAATGCATTCTTTGAGTTTGCTTTCTGTGTACTCGCGAATTTAATTATATTTAAATATTTTTATAATGAGAATTTTTGTTAGGTTTCTTAAACATTGGAAAGGGCAAAAGAGGCTTGGATACTATGGGAAACAACTCCTTTCATTTAAACATTTCATAATTTTACAATTCAAAATCAGAAACATTTTAAATTGAGATTATTTTTTATGACCTTAATGAAAATGATTAAAACAAATCGATATTTAAATACAGTGTAGAAGATTAATGCTCAAATGATATAAAATTTTGTTTTATCATTTGATTATTTAATCTGTTCCTATCTCTGATTTTTCTTTTTCTTTGATCTTCTATATCGATAAATGAGCAAGTCAATAAGCAAATATTAGTGGTACCACCATATTTATGAAAATTTTACGAGAAGCTACAGTTTAAATTGAAATCTCACGCAAAAGGGTGGGGGGTCTAAATGGAAAAATTCTAATCGTATTCAAATTGGGAACGAACAATTAGATTGAATAACAAGAAGAATTGTAAAAGAAATCACAAATGTAACAGATCTGAATCAAGGATCATTATAAAGTATATTTGAGTGCAATTTTCGCCGTGCTATGTGTGGTGGTGGTTCCTATATAAGCCAGTAACAGCCTCCGGACTGAAGTGATCATTTTGGTCTAGTACTATGTTACGTGCTTATGGAACCGAAGAAACCGAAATTTACCATTTTCATTGGTGACCTTCTCGCTGAACTAAGAATACTTCGACAGACTTAACATGCATTGCGCCCTTCAGTGGTACTAGGCTCGAACTCATGACACACCGGTCACGAGTCCGTTACCTTGACCACTAGGCTACCTCGGCCAACCTCTCAAGCTAAGATACTATCATAGAGGTATCTTAATAAACCAGTGACAGCCTTCGGTCAAAGGTGATCACTTTTGCCTAGAGGTTATGTAAACCGGCTACGAACCCTGGAGTCCCGGGTTCTATCCTATGGATACGCTCGTCTGACTCACTTGACGCAGCAACCAAACCGTCAGACACTTGAAGTAACAGCAACAACTCACACGCTCGCCATACCATCTATATCGTTCGTTCCCCCATCCACCGACTCACTAGTGGGCTGGTAGTGTGGCGGTGGTTCAGCCTCCGGACTGAAGTGATCATTTTGGTCAAGGAATATGTTACCTGCTTACGGAACTAAAGGTACAGAGTTCTTTCCTCCTCATATGTATCGTATGATCTATAGAAGTCCAATGTAAGTGCGAACGCTGTTGTTATTTATGCAAGATAGAACATCTCAAATTTGCTGAAGGATGTAAAGATGAATTGGTTAACTAATGAAAAGAAGTAATGTGTGTGTGTGGAACGGTGAGAATAGCTTTGTAAGTGACATTATGCGCGTTATATAGTGGATGTGTCAGAGTGTTGTTAGAGTGGTGTGGAAACACCATTAAAGCATGGATTCTGAATGCATTACTAAGACACATCAAGTTGGAGATTATGTTATGTCTTGTGAAACCATTCTCTGGTAAGTTGTAAATTTTAAGCTATTTTCTGTGCATAAATGGTTGAACAAATATCACATATGAATATCGTTTAAGACTAAGAAAATCTTACATTGCTCAGGATTTATAATGCGGCAGTGTTCATCAAAGACACATTTCCCGTCGGGAACGAGTGACATCTCAACGGACAAGCAGTTTCTCGTGGGAAAGTATCCCAAGGTGGACACCGCGGCCCTGATGTCCTAAGGGAAGTCAACCTCTGACCCTTGATCTAGCCGACAGTAAGGTGCCGGCGCAGTTCCCAAGCCAGCCGCCAGTTTCAAAGTACACCGCGCGAAGGGGGACTTTGGACCAATAGAAGAATGGTTCCACCGAATACGTCCAAACAGAAGTGACTATACATCACGTTTCACTTTCGTGGGCGAGACGTATTCCTCCTTTAAAGAGACTCTAAAACCGCGAAAAAAGATGGAGAGTGACACGAACACAAAGACACTACTCTAACTACAACAGTATCTCCGATTCCAACAGCCTTACCAGCATCTGCGCCCCAGCACTTTTCCAGCTCGTTTTAACACCGCCTTCATCCAGAGTACCAGCAGGGAACTCAATAGCACTGCCTGTAATAGAACATTATCGTCCCGGCATATACCGCCGTGGCAATACCAATGATTTTGGTATTTTCAATAGGATAATGAGTTCCGTCAAAGTATTGGTAATTTACAATACTGTTTTATGAAAAATCGTGACGCATTCACTTTGTTAACCCCTTCCAAGTTCTTTTTATTTCTGGATTATGGATCAAAATTTGTCTATTTTTACGCATATTTTCAAATATCCATATCTTTGTATCATAATAGCACCATTCGCATACAAAGTTTCCTAAAAATCAATGCAAAAAAAAATCTATTTCAATAAATGAGTAATTTACCTGTAAAGTTTGCTTTCTGTATGGCAGATAGCAATAGACTTTGAAGTCAGTTCATACTAACTATAAATATATAGCTTAAAATACATAACTTTTATTTTGAACAACAAATTTTATTTTCATCTTTTGCATTTACATAAATGACTACGAAACTGTTCATCAAACTTTGATTGTATATAATAAATTCGAAAACACGGTACTGCACGTACCCAACATCGCAATCTAGAAGTTAGAATCTTGTTTCTCTTTTTACATTATTCCCTTTACTGTCTCCCTTTGAGCAGCAAATAACACATTGTCGTGTTGGATTAATTTTCTTCTCTGTTGGGGAATGTAGTCAACATAGTTTCTTTCAGACAAGCGTGAAGGGGGATGCTCAGCAGAAAAACGTCCTCTTTTTGCAGAAAATTCCACCAAGTGGTACTTTTCAATTATTCGAAAACATAAAAAGTACACGTGAAATAATTTGGGAAATACTGATTGCATAGAGCAGTGCTTCTCAAACTTTCAGTATTTGTGACCTAATTTTCTATCATTATTTTCATCGCCCACCCCCATACAATAACAATGTATTGAATGCAACAAAAATGTAATTTGATACTAAAGCTACGATACGACTTCAATTAAAAAATGTGTAGCAACAGGCGTTGATGGATGAAGGAAGACAGATGAGTTTGGGTTTGTTATTCCTCTTTCCTCAAGAACTTCGTTATAAGTAGTGCATTTAATTTTATTTGTCAGAGAAATAATTTATGTCTGTATTTTTAAGTTCAGATTAGTAGTCTTTTATCCTGTTGTATCTGACAATGAAAGAATCTGATGATGAATTTAATGAATTGCCTTAGAACTGTAAAACCAGCCAGGGAAATAATAAAATAGTAACGGATTGAGGGAATAAAGATGTTTAGTATTTTCACCTTCTGAAATGGATGTAAATTTATCTCATTCATTATATATTTAATCATGGTGTAATAATTAACACCATAACCGCACAAACTATCAGGATAAATTTTAAATTTTGAATATAATTTTTGTATATGACAATTCCATGGAAGTCAGTGTTAATTATTAAACTTGCTCTTCGTTTACTATTGATAAATTATTAATCAAATACATTGTAACTGATAAATTTATAATTTTTTTTATATTGATGGAAATGTATATTTTTTTATTTATTATATCAGAATTATATTTATTATATTGTGTTGCAAACTTTCAATAAAGTGATAATTTTTGAAATTCGCGCCTCCCTTGTAGGGTTATCACACCCCCTAGGGGGGCGAGCCTCACAGTTTGAGAAATGCTGACTTAGAGTAAAATTTTTTGTGCCCCCGAGTTAAACTCGAAATGAGTCAGGGTGGTATTTTTACCTTGCCCCAGCTCAGCTGGGGAAAAGGGGTTAAATTAGCATTCACATACTTCAGACCTCAATCCTATAGAGCAGTGATCCTCAACCTTTTTACTGCCGCAGACCGGTCAACATTTGATAATTTTATAATATGCTTATAGACGTTGATTGCTTATATTTTAGATTGTTTTGATTTAATAACTTTAATTATATTTAAAGAAGCCTTCAGTATAAATTACAATCATACAAAAAATTAGCATAAAGAGATTTAACATGGAATATCAAGGGGACACTATGGAATAGAAAGAGATTTTCATAAAAGGACGCACATACCTGAGAGAAATACACACCAATAAATAAAATGAAGAAAATTTAATTTATTGTGCGGCTCGATGTTGTTTGATCCTTGGACCGGGGGTTGGGGACCACTGCTACAGAGTATTTGCGCGAAGAACTTGAAACGTAATCCAAAATCCACATCTGGATTATTGAAAATGCCATACTTCAAGCGTGGTCTCATACACCTTAAAATTCGTGTATAACACGCTCCCTTTTTTACGAAGAAATTTAGAATGCACGTATGCAATGCTCGTACGTTTTGAAGTCATTTTTCGAGGTATTATTGCAGGCTTTTGAAAAAATAGAATAGGTCTAGAAATACAACCCTTTAATTTCATAAGAAATGTAATTTCTTTTAAGTAAACAATATTTCGATATATGTAAAAGTTTAATTTGTTTTATGCTAAACGTTTTTCACGCATTTTTCAAAGCTATCAAAGCGTACAGCACACACACGTAAATTTCGACTTTACTTTTTTTTGTGTTAAAAACACAGGCCAAGAAGAATCAAAATTGTGTAGGAAACAAAAAGAGGACCACCGAGATCATTATAAAGTCGCCCTTCACAGTGTATACTGTAATGACAAATAAACTTTTATATTTAAATTATTTTTTTAAAGATAATAATATCTATCGATGGTTTCCAAATTTTAAGAACACAAAATGATAAACATACATTAAGGTGTGCTATAACCAGTTCAGTAATACAAAATAATTTCCTGCATATAAAAGAATGAAGGTAAAGTTAAGAGTTATTTAAATAGAGGGTTCCAAAGACACCGAAATAGATCGGACATCTCAGCTCATAAAATTACGATAATCCTTTCATTTAAGAATCAATGTGTTCCCTTTCATTTATTAAATCCCAAGATAACTTTTAAATTTGATACTATTCAAAATACGAGAGAAAAGATGTCGCATTTCTTTTGTTACTAATAGCGACTTAAACTTGTACTTACATTGTAACTAAGATAAAAATCCAAATTATTATTCAAAATGTATTTCCCTTGAATCATTTCGTATCTCGTGCAAAATACTTTTGATTTCAACCCGATTAAGAGATAAAACAATTGGATTTAAAATGCAGATGCTTTGTTCGTAAAATGTGAGCTCCGATGAGCATCAATTTAAATGTCATTAATTCTGGATTAGGAAACGTAGAGGGAAAATGAACACTTCGCTAAATGAAATGTGAAAGTAGAAAATAAAAAAAAAATCCTAAGTATCTCATCAAAAATAATGATTCAGCGTAATGCTTTGTTAAAAAGGTACGTATTTAAAAAGTTAACAATAGTTATGTAGATAGTTAAGCAAATGCTGGCAAACAAGTTTGACAAATGCAAAGTGTGGATGAAAAGTAAAATTAATGAATAACATACAATGAGCATTAATTTATCATTCGATGGATTCAAGTATAATTATTTTAACAGAGTGTGTAAAATTAATATTCTACCCAACTAAATAAAGGATGCACTTAGCAATATTATTTTAATATAATTTTTTAAAATTAATCTCCTTACTTAACACTAATGTTTATTTGATTTTACCTTTTATTTCTTTTGTCACAATCAAAATCAAGGAGATGGCTAATTGCCGTAGGCCTCGTAATTTTGAACCTTGATCAAGTGATGAGGACCACACCTGAGCTGAAAGTTCCTCTCCAAAAAGAACCCTACTAACAAAAAGCACTTTACTAATAAAAAAATATTTATATATCTATTTATATATATATATATATGGATGTTTGTATATGTGACCTCGCTTCACTTCTACACTGTTCAGTCAATCACAATGGATATTGTCATGTATTTGTATTTTTGTGAAGAAGGTTTTTGTGCTATTATCATTGTTGTAGCTCCCCACCAGGTGCGCTACAGTATATCTACTTCTGCACCATTCAATCAATTGCCAAGTTGACAACATAGTCACCAAAAATGATGCCAACTTGTCTCTATTGCCAACATTTTGCTATGTTTCCATTGAATCGCCATTATAATGATTGGAAAGGCGTTGCCTGCTAATATTAGAATTTTAACATAAAATAAATACTATAAATTTAATATTTATTAATACTATAAATAATACTAATAATATTTAATATTTATTAGTACTATAATAGTATATAATACTATACTATAAATACTATAATGACGTATACATATCCAGATATAACTTATTTACATTATTTTAAGCGTTCATTACACAACATTTGTAACAATGTAATACTTTTGCTGAGTGGAGATCAGCTTAGGAAGGTGTTTTCGAAAATCTACCCACAAGAAAGTTACATGGCGTTATAAATAAAACCAAATCCTTTTTTATCAGCTATTAGATATACAGACTTAAAATTTAACAAAGATGGATTTTTTTGTTCAGCTGATATAAACTAAAAGCTTTTTTGTTTTGTTTAATTTGCAATTCACGTAAAATTAACTCATTAAAAACTTCTTTTTCCTTCAATCTGTGTTGTTTAATTTTTCAATTCACCCGTAAGAAGAAGGAGTATACCAGTTAGTATATATATGTATTTAGATTTCCTATCCATTATTTCCAATTGTTTTTTGCTCGGTATTATTAACAGAAAAGGGGGAAGGTTGGCTGGCCAAGAAACATGTTCAACCCCACTTTTATACAGAGAAATTTTCTTAAGAAGAATTTTTTTTGTATACAAGGTGTCCTAAGTCAGCAATGTTGATAATACTGTAGCATACATTCTTTTGTATTTTACTCTGTTATTTTAATTTTTTTCATATCTCCTTTTAAATTCTTTGTCTGGTTTTCTTGCAATTGCAATTCATTTATGTATTAATCATGTTAATTCATCTCTCTCTTGTAGAGAAATTTTGATTTATATATATATATATATATATATATATATATATATTATATACAGTGGTACCTCGACATACGAGTGCCCCAACATACGAGTTTTTCGAGATACGAGCCGGCGAGCGAGTGATTTTTTGCTTTGAGTTACGAGCGAAATTCGAGATACGAGTTCGGTTTAGCAGGTCGGCCGGTAGTAGCACACGACCGCGCGCCACGCGGTCGCGCCCATCACGGTCAGTGAATCTGTTAGCAGCGTGCTTCCGCTGTGATAAGTTGTGTAGTTGTGTTCGCGTTTTGTGTTGCGTTTACATTTACATTTACAGTTGTAGTTCATTTATTTTTATAACCATGGATCGGAAGAAAGTTTGTGAAAAGTCAAGTGCTAAGAAGATGAGTATTGAATTAAAACGTGAAATTATAGAAAAACATGAGATACAAGAGTTACAGTCACAGCAGCATACGGAGGTTATGCAAGAAATTGGTTTCGAGGAGTCAGAGGAGGAGGTTATTTCTACAAGTGAGATAAAGGAGATCTTAGGAATGTGGGAGAGAGTTTCACAGTTCGTGGAAAAGAAACACCCAGAAAAAGTTGCAACAGGTCAAGCATCTGATCTTTTTAATGACACTTGCCTAACTCATTTCCGGAACATTCTGAGAGGGAGGAAGAAACAAACCTCCTTGGACATGTTTTTTTCTAAACGGCCTACAGGTGAAAGCGAGAAAAATGTAGCGAAAAAGGCAAAGACCAGTGAGGATATCTAATTTATTTCTTTACATTCTCTTTTTTGTTTTTGTACAATAAATATTTGTCATTTATAAATACGTTTTTATTATTCAAAACCACGTAACAAAAATAACTGGGGTGACATTTTGGGGGTTGGAACGGATTAATGGTAGTTCAATTGTTTTGTATGGGGAAATTTGCTTCGAGATACGAGTAATTCAAGATACGAGCAAGGTTGCGGAACGAATTAAACTCGTATGTCGAGGTACCACTGTATTGCGGTGAGTATCTAATTATTACAAAACTATTCCTTTAACCCTTCTTTGTATTCATAAAGAGCTCAATTGCGCTATATATGGTCCTTGTTATTTTATTACTTTTTAGTTCAATTCTTGTTTAAATAATGTCTGAAATTCCCTAAGGAGCGTGCGTCCTTAGCATCCCTTGGGTTCGTTGGACCCATAAAATATCTAATTGTAACTTTCCGCGGGAACGTTCACCCAATCAATGAATTAGTGGCAATGGCAGAAAAGAGTTCTGTCCGATAATATTGGTGTGACGTGGTGTTTATAATGGGCTACACTTGAAAATCACGGCAGAACTATAAAGAACTATGCTGAGTACCATGTTGAACCATATACTAAAATATTGAGACCCAAATGGGGCCCCTTTTCACCTTCTTCTTCTTTTAGATAAGTGGTTTTGTTTTGTAATTTCCCATCATTCTTAAGCTCCTAAATAAACAAAATTTAACTAGCAATGTAGAGTCTTATTTCATAGTAATGTAAAATTGCTTATGTGATGCGGATGTAATTAATATGAAACTTGGGTTTTAATGTTAAAAACCTTGCATCACAGTATGATGATGGAAATTTCCTTCATAACAATTTAGTTGACTAAAAATTGTACTCAAATTAGGTGCACTTTAATTTGGTTGTTTATGGCAACTTTTTTCATGAATGTAGCGTAAAAAGGAATTTGAAAAAAATACATTGCTACCATCTTTATAGTGGGATAGAACTACTATTTCCACTCTTTGTTGCGGTTGGAACAAACGTACTAGTTCTTGAATTTTTGTTAATAAAAACGTTAATTAGTAGAAAAATTGTAATCTTTTTTTTCTATTTCTGTTATTTTATGTGCAATTCATATCGAATACTCCAGATAATCTTTGTAAGACCATGTGAAAGTAATTTACATTAATATGCAGTTGTTTCACTTCTAAGGTATTCCGAAGATGTTTTTTATTGTATATTTATTTTACGGTAATTTTTTATAGAAATTTAGAAGAAAGGGTTATTGAAGATTACTTGGATCAGTTAGGAGAAGGTGGCTATCAGAAGATGACCTTGATGATAAAATTCTGATGACGAGTAACACGATGCAAAGGAAATTTGAACAATAATAAAAATAACAATTTATTTTTAATTATCATCAGGAACAGAAATATTACAAAGATATATTATTTTTAGTTCTTTATTTTTTACTGAGCTTAATGTGTAAATTTGTATGATAATGGGTATTTCTATCATAATGTTTTTTAATTATTTTATATTATATATTTTTACTAAACATTTTTAAAACATTTTTTTCTTTAATCTAGAGCAAGAATCATATCAAACTGATATATTTCAAAAAAAAAGAAAAAATCATGCAACGATGGGTTAAATTTAAATTAAAGAAATTTTCTTGCTTATTACAGGAAAATAATTTATAAATGTAAAGTATCCGAAAGGACATTTTCTGCAGTAAATTTTTGTTCTTTCTCTATTGCAAAGATAGTATATTATAGTAAATTAATTTTGAATTCTGCAAAAGATTTACATTTAATTGGCTGATTAAGTGAATAATTTTAGATTTTCATGCAATATATACATAACAAAAATATAATTCTTAAATGATCACATATACATGAAATCTTATTAAGCTTATTCATAAATCAATATTCTCATAACATATTCAGAAGAAATGAAAAATTCTTTAAATGATATACATTGTGATTCATCCATAGATAAACTTTTATTTTTTAATACCTTTAAGCAATGAAGCCTTGTAAAAATAAAAAAAATAACATACAAAGTAATTTAGGATTACAATAAGTTATTTTCGAAAATAAAAGAAAAAAAAATAAAAACAGTTATTTATTTATATTTAATTTTTCTGCCGATTTCTTAAAATATTTTGCAGTTTTAATTTTTTTAATACCCTAGATAAGAAAAATCAAACATTGTTTTTTCTACTACATTTTTTTTTAAATCGTCAAACTATTTCAGTTTTATTTTAAGCATTGTTTGTATTTCAGATTTTTTCCTATAATATTTTTTTTTTACTTTTAATAAAAATGCAATTTTAAGAGCTTTATTTATTAAATATTTTATGGAATCTTAATATCCGTCTAAAAATTATGGAACTGAAACATTTATTCTCGTCAATTTTATTTGTTTGGCAAAAAATTAAAGTTTTCTAAAAAAAAACATGTGAGTCACATTTAATTGTAAAGTGTAAATATTTAGAAAAAAACCGCTTGTTTTAGTATATTAATTTTATATATATATATAAATATTGTAATATTTATAAAAATAAAATATATTTCATAAACATTTAAAAATTACAATTTTAAACTAACATATTTTTTTAATCATGTTTAAATATAATGGATAACTATAATAGGAGAAGTTTTTTTTCCTTCGTAAACTTCGTATCTCAATTTAAAATAGATAACAATAGCATTGCGCCATCTATGCTACAACTTATTAACTAAAATTTCTTATACAAAAGTTTATTTTGACATTAGTGAATTTTAAAAAGAAATTTTAAACTTGGACAGTTTTTATTTCTTAAAAATCTGTTTTTTTTAAGCCTCTTGAGCCAAAACATTTTTGAAATAATGTAGAAAACGGCTAAAATTTTGTGCAAATGAGGATGATATACTTTGTAACGAATAGTACTTAAAAATATTTTTCTAAAATCGATGAAGATAATATATAATCAATTTATATTGTTTTAAATTATTATGTACCTCAGATTAAGGAAATTTACAAGATAAGGAATATTTTCTTGTAAAAGTTATCTATTTTTTTTGAAAATTTGATTTTATGAAGTACAAAAAATCTTAGTTAAAGTTATAAAATATTTGAACTATTGATGAAGATTACATGTTACGATTAGAACAGCAAATGAACTAGTTAGTATCACATTTATTAAGTGTCCATACTAAGGTTTATGAATACTTTAAGAACCTGTTTGCTTAATGAGCAGAATTCACCATTAATCAACAAGACTGGCTGTCAGTAGGTTCGAATACCGATCCTGTTATTTTTTTATGGTTTTAATCCTACTAGATAATAAACTCTTAGATAATAGTTTGTTAGCAAAAATAATTAAGTACCTTTTTGGGAAAACTCATATAAAGATATTTTTTCCAAAACAAAATTTATTTTCATACGAAAGAGCATATCGGAAACTAACTCTACATAGTTACCACCATTGTGTAGGCAATTGTCAAATCGGGAAATTGACCTGTCTATATATTCTTCAAAAAAAAAGGATGCCGCCAGTGAAGAGAGTTGAAATTTGTAGAAACTCATCACAAAGCAATCTTATTGTGAACCTTCAGTTTTCACGAATTTGTCATTCTTTTTTTTTTCACTAAACCATCATTGACAACAGAAGACTGCCCACTCCGGGCATTGTCATCACCATTGTTATGCGCATCATTCAATTGTCGAACCCCCTTTCTCACAATTCCGTCACTCTCTATAAACCTGTACAAGTTGAAGATGAGTTTTAACTGGTTTAACATTATTTATGTTTAAAAACCGGAGTACAGAACACACTTCATAGTCAGCGGGATCGGAATTTGTCCTTCATATTTTGAACAATCATTGACACGTCACGTGTCACTGGACTGGCAGTCATCTACAGACACATGTGCGCAAGTTTTGAGCTGCAATATTGTCATCACGGTAAAACATCTTCTCTACAAATCTCTACAAGTTTAATATGAATTTCAACTGGTTTAACATTCCTTGTGTACAAAAACCGGAGTACAGAACACACTTCACAGTCAGCGGGATCGGCAATCATCCTAAATATTTTGAACAATCACTGACACGTTTAAAAGCGCATGCGTCACTGAACTGCAAATCAACTACAGACACTTGTGCGCAAGTTTTGAACTGCAAAACTGCTATTTCGGTAGCGGTGTAAAGAAATGGTACTCAGTATCCGGACACCACTCGCGTAATTATAGGGGGATTTACAAAAAGAATTGAATTTTTCTTTTGCAGCTTCATTTTATATGAAAACTGACGAATATTTTGCTTCAAAATTGCACAATAAAAACCCAATGGAATAATTATATTTAACCTATGGATCCAAATAAAGCAAAAACCGTGCAATGCAGTTAATTTCTATGAACATCCATTCCAATGGCGTAACGGAGAGGGTTAATCTGCCTCCCGTTAAGTCTTAAGTTCATTTAAGTTAACTATCACAATACCCAGGTTCGCTTATCAAACTTCTAGTCCGCATTACAAGTGAGTTAATTTATTCTAATCAAATTCAAAGATATAAACGCTACTCAAATTGAACATTCCCATTTAAAATTAAAATACTTTAGTCTATTTACAAATTTAAGCATTAAATTAATTATAAATTAACATTGAATAGTAATTAATAATTCATTTTCACTTATCTGAAACGGAGGTGAGGGATTGAGGGCGGCTGGAACCAATTACGGATTCTTTATCTACGGCATCTGAAAATAGAAAAAGGGTTTCTCTCTCTCGACAACTCAGTTCCTTTTTAAGGGAGGAACCAATGTCCCAATTTGTGCTTACTCGCACTCTTTTACAAAACCCCTTATTGGTCAGTCCCGAGGTGCAAAGTTACAATTTTAATTAAATTTATGATGTTGTTCACCCTTGAGTTCCAGTGACTGCACCCCAGTCTAAAGAATTTCAACAACATCCTGTAAACAAGGGAAACACACAAAATTACGAAAAAGTCGGGGATCATCCCCATTGCCAGCCTCTCATCAGAATTAGGGCCCCCTGCAAACCCAGGTTTAGGACCCCAAACCTGACCCAAGTGTAGGATCTTACAAAGGATTGCAATTTGGTGTCAGTTAGGTTTTGCCCCCCCCCCCCCGCTCAATGCGGGGGTGTACGTTAAGTCACTAATCCATTCGTGTGTCAAAAATTTTTTATAAGATCTAATCCCATGCACTCTATTGAAGAAGCATCATGTTCCTAAATTAGATCTGAAATGTTATTTACTATCTTCTTTATAAAGAGATTCTTATAGAAAATAGCGTCATATATTTAAAAATTAAAAAGAATTAAATGATGTTGGTTATAAAAATTACAGAATTGAATATTATCTAACGAGGAATACAAAAGATTGCTAGGTAATACGTCGTTGTTAATTAAGATTAAGCAAAGATTGAAAATTGAAATAAAAATTCTAATTTGGAACTTTGTGAAAAGCAAAAGAATCAAGAAAGAAATAAACAAAAATATGGCATGCATTCAAGATCCAAAATAATTTATTTCCTTGCAATGTACGTATATATATGTGTGTGTTGTCATTTTTCAAATTCTACTCTGAAATACTAATTAAATTCTACGACTCTTTGTCAAAAGATAAGTAAACTTTTGTATATTGCTCGTGAAAAACTAGAAAGTTTTCAAATTTTTCGTTAAAGTGTACTTCCTAGAGTAAATAAGAGATAAATTTTTACAAAAGAACTGAAAAATTTTATTTTTAAAGGAAGTTTATTTTTAATATGGCTCATTCAATTTTACAAATAATGTTATTTATCTGAAAATGAGGAGACATACCTTTTAAACACAATGTTTACTTGTTACTTAGAACATTTATTTGTGCTATTGCATGTTACAAAATTGTATTTGTATATAACTTTTAAAGTAAACTTTTGGAAAAATTCTACAGTAATTTTTATATTTGCCATGACATATACATAAGAGTTATTTTACGTATGTATGTTTGTATAGACAGTGGATGTTTTGTTTTTGAGAAAAACTGAAATTTCTTCTCATAAGTTGATTTGAGATTTCACACTTTTGACCGTCTTTTTTACATTAGATAAAGGAAGACAAACAATTCTTGTTAGTTTGAACAAAAAATTGATGTTTTCGTACTGTCGTAAAATATATTTTCCATGGCGTTCTACTAAAAATGTCCTTTCGATTGGTACAAAGTTTCCGTACAAAACTAAATAATTTTGGGGTTTTTTTCTGCTTTGAAAGCAACTGGAAGCTATATGAAAAATATTTATTTTGTCTTTAAAAATTCATATATATATAGAGAGAGAGAGTGAGAAATCAAATAATTCTAATATTTGATTTTATTTCTAAAACTTCAATGTATATTTTTTTTACCAATTTCACATTACATAATATTTATAAAACGTATTAGTCAATACAGATATATACAAAAATTCAATGAAAATGTTAGAATTTTAATAACAGGGAAAATATTTGGCTTTACTGAATTTCAATCAAACCTGTTTATTTTTTACCGTCTCTCAAGCAAACAAATAGACTTAAAGTTATTAGACATGGTTTACAATACAAAAATGAGAAAAAAATGTATTAATAAAAACGTTACAAAAACTATCATTTACTTAAATGTTCTGTACGATTAGATTCACATAACAATTGTTTATGTCAATTATTTATTTTCGATAACATGTTTATTTGCACGATCACTTTTTCGTAGTATAAATGATTTTTCTTCTTGTTTGATAAATATTTTATGTTTAATAAATATATGTACACTTACATAATCACAAAGTAAAAATATAGTTGGTATGAAATTCGTATACATAATAAAAGTGTAGGTATGGAATTTACAAAAGTATAAATGTGTTCCTGGATTGATTTAATTTAAATAAATTCCATGCATTAAAAATAAAGAAAGATATAATAAATGTTTAATTTTAAAAGCCTATGTTAAATTTCAGAAAAATTTATAATAATTGTGTAAACGCTTAATTTTAAACTTATATAAATCGAGAATATTTTTTAAATTAAATTTAGATATATAAGACTTGTTTACTATTTAAAAATAAAATACTTATTAAATAACATTAAAATATAATTTGTATTTATTAAATTAATTTTAATTAAATTAAATTTTATTTTATTAATGACTGAAAAATTTAACTTCCTTGTTGCTTTTTAATTCTTCATAGAAAATACACTCAACTAGGCTCAAGCGTGAAAACTCTGTTTTTTTTTTAGAGAATTCCTCAAGGAAAATAAAAAAGTATGTATATGAAAACCGAGATAATGAAGTAAACAGGTTTGCTTCTTTTAAAATTTTATTAATTGTCCCTATGGAGGGCAAGTCTAAATACTTAATTGCGCCCAAGGGTTTAACATATTTATCATTAGTTTAAAACAATATATTAAATAGCAGCACCCCTGCAAAATTTATATTCTTAGCAATATTACAGTTGAAATTAAAAAACAAAGAATTTAATTATGTATTCTCAAAAATTAAGCTGTCGAATGAAGTTGGTTTTCAGTCTTTTATTAATATTTTTCCTTAATTTATCTGTTCACATCACCTTTGTTCACAATTCGAACAAATTTACAATTTTTTTTATGATCAGGCTTACGTTTTTTCGGTTGCATCGTTACCATGCATTTTGGTCATAAAACTAAATGAGTACTGTATTTTTATCCATAACAAATAATTAATCAGAATTTGTTACTTAAATGTTGAATTTTTATTAATGACCCAAAAAATTTGGTGGGATTTAAAATTTATACATTGATTATTATGAATGATAATCCGCCGCCCTTCCCCGAGATTTGTAATGTCATTCACAGCATTGAAGTTCCACAAAAATTTTAAATGTTCCGGCATTCATTTAATACATACTTCGGGCAAAATGCAAATTCTTCACCAAATCAAATTTTGCTTATAGCAAGTTATCAAGTTTTAGAATTTTTTACGAAACATCCCTTTTTGTCCCATAGGAAAAAAAAAAAAAAAAAACAATAACTTTTTTTTTTGTTTACTTGGAGAAAAGTTTTCTCATTACCTTTCTCTGGAATCTGCAAAGCTGCAATTGACAGTGGGAACGCAACAGTACAAGGCACTTTACAAGATCTTCACGAATTATTCAGCTACTAGATGGCTTTTGGCGACGAACCTCGTAATCTTGAATCATGGTCAAGGGATGAGAATGACACCTGATCTGGTTCCTCCCTCTCCTAACTTCCACACCAACGGGAGGACATTTGAACTTTGACATATTTAACGTGAATCGCCCCTTCACTAGTACAAAGCTCGAAATTATGACTGACCGGTCACGAGTCCGTAATCTTGACCTCTAGACTACCGCGGCAACCTCTCAAGCTGATATACTATTGTAGCAGTATCTTCATGAGCCAGTGACAGCCACCAGACCGAGGTGATGCCTTTTGTCTAGTGGTTATGTTATGCGGCTTCGAACCCTGGCGTCGCGGGTTCCGTCCTCCGTATATGCACCACTACACTATCTTTAGATAACTGCTGTCAAGATACTGATACTACGAGTGTGAAAAATTGTGAATCCCTCCTTTGAAGCCTACACGATAAGAGCGTGTGGTCTTCACTAAAGAAACGACTTCCTGTTAAGTAGCTAGATTTCCCTATGGTCACTTAATTTTTTTGGGGGGAGGGAAAGTATCCAAAACAGGACAATGCTAACACTTACGTTCGAGGGCAAGTCAAATTTGGTCCAGCCGGCAAAGAAGAAACCAGCATAGTTCCTACTCCAATCTCGAACTTCAAAGGTCACCACGCAAGGAGTGACAGAGGACTAATGGCCGAATCTCGGTTACGTCCTACAGAAATCATTTTGCATCAAGCGTCTTCCTTTGAAGGCGTGACACATCCCACCTTTAAAGAGACACATAAAGAAGACACCAAAGTTTCACTATCAGAATGGCTCAGACCCACTCTTGGAACTGCTTAGACTCGATTTCGGATCAGCCAAGTCTTCAGCTTAACGTTCCTCGTGTTGTCTTGAATACCGCAATGCAGCTTTCACGCCAATGATCAGACCTGTAATAACATTTGCTCGCCACAGTACACTGGTGAGCATAAGAAAGAGCAAAACAGTTGTCTTGCAGTAGATCCCTCCCCAGTTCAGTACCCTTGAGGATGATACTGTAGACAAATTAGCAAAATAAGCTTACATGATCTATCAGACACATTTTTAATGAGGTATGTTATCAATTCTGTTGCTTCAAAGATTAATACTTCCATAAGGAATATATACATATCCGAGCTAAAGAACAGAACTTAGGGAAGTGATGAGAAACCATCCTCAAACTCCAGTTTTATCACATATATTCACTACTTTCCGAATGGTAACCATGCACGATTGCTTTTATGATTTCCTGCATCCACTTGGAATCGTTGGCTGCCCTACTTGTCTTTTATGCTACGGCAACGTTGTTACAATAACAGACCACCCCTTTTTTTCTTTTCCTGAGTTGAAAAAAGATATTTCTCCCTATTCTTCTTTCTGTTGGGATGCAAACAAACTCCTAATTTTTTGAGGCTTTCTTTTTTTTTTCTTTTTTAGTCCTGCCTTAATACATTTATGTTGCTGTTGCTTGAGTCATTGAAACTTTGTTATGTGTATCCGGGCGAAAGAACTGTGCTTACTCTCAGTTGTGGAATTGGAAATAAGTAGAGACAATATTTTATCAGACTTTGTAAATCTCAGATGAATTTTATTACTCGATAATATTAAGGTCATTCTAGAAGGCACAAAACCAACTGAAAAAACATGTATTAATGCACTGCTTGGCAACGATTTTTGAAAACGCACCAAAATGGCGCCTAATTGGCATACCAGAAAAAACGGAATGATCGGCCATAAAAGTTATGCACACACATAAAATGAAATATTGACAAACTTATCACGGAGTTTGGTGACAAACCAAACCACTGCAAAGAAGTGTACTAAAATAAGATCCTACCCTATTTTAGTGCAAACCTCATAGATTTGATCCACATGAAAGGTCATTTTCCGACAAACTAAATACACTCATGTCCATAAATTAAGGATAATGAAGTTCAGGCAAAGAAAGAGACAGAAGCAAAACAAATGTGACTTATTTGTAAAGTCTATTTATTAAACAAAAGGTAAAGAGCAAAAAAGATGCTATATGTTTGATATAATTAATAAAAATTGCGATTTTTACTCCCTGGAGCAAATTTCAAAAAAAGAACCTATTTACAAAAAACAGTATAACATGGTTAGTATGATAGTTAATACGGCGTATGTCTCCCGGACGATGCAATACAGGCCTTACAACGCCTACCCATGCTGAGTATCAAATTATCAATCTGATCTTGGGGAATATTACACCACTCATCAAGCAATGCCCTCCGAAGTTCCGGTAGACAGGTGGGAGGGGATTGACGGGCTGCAATTCGTCGGCCAAGCCTATCCTACGCATGCTCTATTGGATTCAAGTCCGGTGAGTATGCTGGCCAAATCTTACGGGTGATATCCTCCGATTGAAGGCATTCGTCTACAATGTTTGCACGGGGAGGATGGGCGTTGTCATCCATAAATAGAAATTCAGCACCCATGGCGACCCGAAACAAACGTGCATGTTGTTCCAGAATGACATCCCGATAGATGTGGCCTGTCATCGTTACACTCTGAACATGCAGGTCAGTTCTGGAACCAAGAATAATTCCTCCACAAACGAGCCATCCTGCACCACCGTAACGGTGTCGTTCAATGGTGTTCTCTTGGTGGTAACGGGTATCTGGCGCTCTCCATATGAAAGTCCGGCGAGAATCAGACTGCAAACTAAACCTGGACTCGTCGGAAAACATCACACAAGACCACTGTTGCGGTGTCCACAATGCATGCTCTCTACTCCAGGTTAATCGCAGGCGACAGTGAGTTGCGGTAAGGGGAACACATCTGACAGACCTACGAGCATATAGACCAATGTGCCCTAAGCGTCTGTACACGGTCTGCCTTGAAACTGTCGTACCGGTAGCTGAAGAGAGCTGACGAGATAGGTCTGATGCTGTGCTCCGTCTGTTTCTTTTGACAGTAACTGCCAAATACCGGTCTTCATTCGGCGTTGTAACTCGGGGGCGACCTGTGCTGTAACATCTACTCACATCACCATCATCTTGGAATCGTTGCCAAAGCCTGGAGATGACACTCTGGGCGATTCCAAGTTCTCTTGGATACTTCTAGCTGGGTACGTCCCATTCCAGTCGTCCGATAATTCTACCACGTAAAAAATCATCCAAATGCTTCCTTTGTGCCATAACTATGCGGTTATTGCACTGAAAGGCTTTTAAAGCGCTTGTGAACAATTTTACTTCTTTGCCACCATTCCTTATATACCCCTCTCTTACACTCTTGTCATTGTGACGTACTATCCGCACCATCTGGTGGTCTCCTGTAATTTGCATATTCTTCTTCAAGATGTGTGTGATAATTCTACAGGTGAAATTTTTATTTTAGAGTTCAATTTCTGTGTGATTCTGAATTATCCTTAATTTATGGACATGAGTGTTCTTCTTTATTTGAATCATGAAAGTTTATCAGAACAAAGAAAGTGACTTTGAGACACTAGTCTTATAAATCAATCACTCGATCAGTACTTTAATATTCCCCCAAAGGTGATTAAAAACTATCACGCTTCGAAATTTCGAAACTTTGTTGGATATAACTGGTATAGCTGATCTTACCAAATTTTTATATAACTATATAAAATACTATGAGGCTCAGTTCATTCAACATATATAACAACTCACGTTTTCTATTAATACTCAAGTATATTGATTGTCAATTAGAGCATCACCAATGAGAGAATTTTTCTTCCATAACCGTTATACTACAACAGTTTAAAATTGAATTTAATCTCTATGTTATTCCATAAAAATAGCTTTTTAAAATAGGATGTCATAATCATTTAATATAGGAAGTAGAAAATTTGGGTTTGGGATTTGGATTGTTCATGTTTGCTTTTACCAATATTGAAAATGATTTTGACTAATGCATTAGAACAATGAAAGCATTTGCTTTAAATTCTAGCAGAAGAAGAAACACTCAAACAAAACACAGTTTTTATCTATCAATAGGTAGTTTATCTTAACTTATCTGTAATCGTAAATTGAAAAAGTGACTGCAAATAGAATCAAGTCTTCTAAAATTTTGTGAATTGAAAGAATAAATTTTTTTTTCTTCTGGAAACCTTCAAACAATTGCAGTTAAATTAAGTTTTTCAGAGAGTAGTTAAGAGGGGCTATTGATTTTTAAAACCCTTCTTTTAATCTACTTTTCTTTCATTTGCAATATATCGACTTCCCGTAGAGAAACAAAGGATTTAGATTGAAGCAAACTACTACTAATTTGAGTTTCATATATTGTTCTAATTTATATTTCTATTGCATTCAAAAGTCTCCAGACACCATTTCTGCGAATGAGCACATTTTTTTTTTCATAATTAATAAATTTGTATATTGAGTTATCGAGTTTAGTCAAATATTTTAAGTAATTAATTGTATGCGATTGATATATATATATATATATATATACACTCAAGAGCCAAAACATTATGACCACCCCTACATTTTGCATTGAACTCACCTGATGACATTTTCGCCTGATGACACGGAAGGCACGTTTTCAAGTGGAAGTGGTATTTAAATGCTGCTGGAGAGTCTAAAGAATCATCCTTTCACTTACTTCTGTGTGTGATGGAAAGGCTGCATATCTAAGCGACTTTGATAGATGGCAGATTGTAATGGCTCGGAATAAGTATTTCCGAAACTGCATGACTCGTGGGTTGTTCGCGATCTACAGTTGTTAGTACTTATGCAAAGTGGATGAATGACGGTGAAACCAGCAGTAGACGACATGGTGTTGGACGTCCACACGCTATCATTGAAAATGATCGTCGGAGACTGTTTCGCATTGTGAAGCAAAACCGGAGCCAGACAGTGGCTCAGCTGAAAACCCAATACAATGCAGGGCTAAGTAGAATAGTATCGGAGCACAGTGTTCAGCGGACACTGTAGAATATAGGGCTATGCAGCAAATGTCACACTCGTGTTCCTTTGCTGACCAAGCGTCATCGCCAACTGCGCCTGCGCTGGGCCCGGGAATATCGCGACTGGTCCATGGATCAGTGGGAGTGAGTTTCTTGGTCAGATGAATCACGGTTTGTCATTCATCACGCCGATGGCCGAGTCAGGATACGCCGTCTTCCAGGCGAACAGCTGCTCCCTCAATGTACAGTAGGTCATACACAGGCCGGTTGTGGCGGTATTATGCTTTGGTGGACGTTCTCTTTTGCGTCTCTGGGACCCATGGTTGTGGTAGAGTAGACCATAAATCCTACAGGGTATGTGAACATCGTTGTAGACCAGCTGCACCCTTACATCGTCTCTGTTTTTCCAGCTGGAAATGGAATGTTCCAACAGGACAATGCCCCATGTCACAAGGCTAAAATTGTGTTGGAGTGGTTCCAGGAACATGATGCTGAATTCCAGTTAATGTCCTGCCCGCCTAACTCATCTGATCTCAATCCGATAGAACACATTTGGGATGTCATGGGACGGCAGCTCAGAGTTCAAAGACCACCAATTCGCAATGTCTCGGATTTCCGTGACCGTTGCTTAAACATCTGGTACAATCTGTCTCCGACCATCTACCAAGGACTTGTGGCATCCATGCCAAGGCGGGTTGAAGCTGTGTTGCGCGCCAAAGGTGGGCCAACTCGTTATTGACAGGTGGTCATGATGTTTTGGCTCTTGATTGTATATATTAAATGCTTTAAAATTCATTTTCTTTCTTTTTTAGCCTGGTTGGAAGTACAATTTTGTCTCTTATTATTTTATTTTATTTTTTTATTATACTAGTATACTATATATATGTAAGGATGATTAAATTAGATCTAAAACTAATTTCCCTATATACCACTTAACTTTTATTTTCCGTTACATCTAAAAATCTTCAATTAAACACCCAATTATTTCTCCGAACAGATGGTCCAAACAGAACACTTCTATTCCCAGATCATTATTTTTTATAGCCCCATACTTCATTCTTAACTATCAAGTATTACACATAACTAAGAAGGATACTTAACACATTTGGACATAAGTGGTAAAGCCACTTACACTTCACTTGACTCCGTTTTCTCTCAGCGGTCTGTTAATCGCTCGCTGAATAAAACACTTTTTAAGAAAGCTCGGTGTTCATTTTAAACACTATATATATTCATATATATATATATGAAAATTTTTATTATTGTAATACATGTATTTATTTTTATTTATATATATATTTTTTTCAGTTTTAAGGCACAAATACTGAAATACTTGATAAGCATTGTTTGATTCAAATATCTAAATTTTAGCCATGGAACAGATATACGTATTTCCACTTGTTTAGTTTATCCATTAAATATTAGACATTTTTAGTTAGAAATATGTCTAATATTTATCTTGTCACTATCATAGACCGTATCTATATACATTAATACATCAACTAATTCAAAAGAAATTAAATTCTTCTTAATATCTTCATCTACCTTCATAATATCTTCCATATCTGAAACTGTCAAGCTTGACATTTAAATAATAGCATAGTTTTTACCATATGGACTATTTATCTTTTTACAATTATAATTCTTATACCAAAAATAAAATGCTAGATTAGGTTAACTTAATTTGAACATTTTCGGGTTTCTTTGGAGTTTTAATACGGTCAAATTTCTCTCCTAACTGTTAAAAAAAAAATTCAGTTTTTTTTTTTTAAATATAACATTTTTCCAATCATAAGATTACTCTATTTTATTTTTATGCATTTAACACTCGATTAATTTTTTAAATATATAAGTAGTTAGGACATATGAATAAAGTTTCTAATAGCTTAAGCAAATTCATAGATTTAACATTCATTCGGTTTTCGTGAACGGAAATGAATTTAATGAGTTGCATAATTAACTAAGTTCAACAAAAACATTATTCATAAAAAAACATGCTGATTTTCCCCCTTATATTTGTAAAGGTAAGTTTTCTAAGAAACCCAAAATTCAAGTAGATTAAATTTTAAAAAATAATAATTTCTCTGAGTTATGAAAAATTAATCATCTGCATTAGCAATACGATAATTAAAAAGAAAGACAAACTGTTCTGAATTTAGAAATTCTGAGATCAGTAATTTCAGTATTCACTTATAGTAATTATAACTGCCTTCACACGCCATAATTATCAGGTGTTACCTCTGTGTGAGAAAATACTTAATTCATAAAGATTCCGACACACCCATAATTTATTACCTGCTGCATTTAACGAGCTGAAATATTCTAGGAGACTCTAGGATGGCATTTAACTAGTCTTTATTCTTTGTAGGCTGTAAAAAGGAATTTATCTTTTAATTCAAAGGAAAAGATTTATTAAAATTATATTTCTGATGGACTATAAATCCAGATATAAATGATCTTTTAACAATAGTGAGAGATATCTTTTAGAACACTAAAAAAATTTTAAATCTTCTAATATTCCTTAAAGGGCAGAAGAAAAGCAGTGTAATTCTTTGAGTAAAATGTGATATAAATTCCATTCCGTATAAATAAAAAAAATTTCAATATTTGTGGTGCTGCCATCTATTGATGAAAGTACATACAAATAACTCAAACTGCAATTAATGCTAAAATTATTTTCATTAATTATAACCAGAATTAATTTTTCATTCCTTATGATAAAATAAAACTTAATATTGTATAAATTTAAATAAAATAGTTATTTCATACATAAAGAGCTTCCTGAAAATGCTATAATTTATAAAGCTTGAAGTTAATTTTCGAATTATTTTTAAATCAGTGATTCCCAAAGTAGTCTATACAGACACCCAGAGGTCTATGACGACGTGCAAAGGGTCCATGTCAGTGAAAAAATAATTTGGGGGTCTATGAAGTGTAAATGGGGGTCGATAATAGTAACTCTCATTAAACCAGATAGTGAATTTAATCTTTAAAAAAATGGGATCAAGTGGAAACCAGATTTTACCAACTTAACTGATTTATTTATCAAACTTAGTGAGGTTAATATGTAGTTACTAGGGTGCAGCATAAATTTTATTAAGACAAGGATCATTTCAGCATTTCTTTCCAGAATTAAATTAAAGAAGTGTTATATATTAGACGTAGCGAATTTTCTCAATTTGGCACAGACAATTTCCGAGGACATTTTAACCTAATTTTAACATTTAAATGCCTTTTACTCAGATTTTGAAACTTGGTTTGAGATTTTTTATAGTAATACAATTTTTGATAGTATACACAGTAGACAATGAATTCATATAGTCACAGTGAAAAAAGAATGTCATATTACAAGAGAAACTGATCAGATAGGCCCTAACAATCTTATAATAAAATTTAGAAACGGGTGTCAGAAATCTTGGCTTTAAAAAGATATATCTGTTATTTGTCACGAATTATGGAACATCGTGAGAAAGTTTTTAATTGTTTTTCCTAGTGAGAGAGAGTTCCAGAGTGGTTGCCAATCTCAAAAATAAAAACGAAAGGGAAACGACTTACTAACAAAGGTGATTTATGGTTAGACCTGTCTAGATTGATATTAAATATTGAAAATTTGTTATTGAAGCACCATATTCAAATCACTCTCATTAAAAACTTTTGTTTGTTGTTCAGTTATTTTATGTAAAAGTTTTTTAAGTATTAAATTAGTTTATTTTAATTTTAAATTAATTCATTAACATGTGATTCTTAAGTTTAAAATGCTATACTTCACTACAGTTAGAAATTTAATTCTTTTAAAGTGAGCAGTATTATCTGCTGTCAAAAAGAAATTTAAGTCGATAAATTTGCAAAAATTCAGTATTAGGTAAGCAGGGGTCTATCTGAAACCGAAAAACATGGCAAGGGGTCAGTAGCGCACACAACAATTTTTCAAGGGGGGGGGGTCCATGGTCGAAAGTCCCCCAAATTGTATCATACCTCAAGACAACACCAATTGATTCTTCTCATTTTGTCGATTTTGTTAACAAAAAACAGTAAAAAATAAATTATTGAATTAATAATTAGCATTAATTAATCAAATAAAATGTTAATTACAAATACTTAATTAAATTTTACGTTATATATATGTAGGATTATTATCAATCTAAAAAAACTCAAGGGCTTTGAGGTGTGTCCGGACCCCAAGACCCCCCTTGTGTGCGCCACTCCAAGGGTTCTATGAGACAAAAAAGTTTGGGAACCTCTGCGCTAGAGAGCAATAAAACAAAAATAAAAATACTAATTCGAAACATTTTTGCATTTAAAATGTTTCAACTAGGAGCATCTAATGATTATGTTCATATTAAATTCTTCTGCTACAAGAAATTTAATTGATAGATACCTAAATATTTTTTTTAAAAAAAATCTTGAGTTATGTATATTAATTTGTATAAATGGTCTTAAATAGTTCGTAAATGCCAAAAAAATTATTTATTCTCTTTTAGAGCTTTATGTGAAGCTAAAAAAAATAGTTACATAAAGATAGGTAATGCAAAAATCTGAATTACTAGTGTAAGCTTACGTTACTAATTTATTGTCTTAGTTCAAATATTTATTGAAACAATGCTACGGACAGCTGTTATGATTTAGTTTTGCAATCCTGAGCAAATGATAACTATAGATTTACAAATCCTTAGACACTACGAAAAGTGCTTTCTGTGTTATCAAATTGTTTCTAAATTAATATGGATCAAGATCTGAATCTGATAAAGTAAAAGAAGTAGCAAAAACTTTAATTTTTTCATACTTTGATTTTTCAAAGAATTTACTATATATGGAATATTTAATAAATATTATATATAGCAATGTGGGATAACTTCAAACTTTTTTTTTCTTTAAGTTCAATGTGACTACCATTAAAAATTTTAAGACGCATTTTTTTCAGAAACTTTTTACCTAAATTTAATTAAGGTATCAGACTGGTTGCGACAACGTTTTTTTTTTAAATGGAGATATGTGGATTTGTTTGTTGTTTTTAGATTTTTTTAGTACTTTAAAAGAAAAATATGCTAAAATTAAGATGAGAAAAATAAATTGTTATAACTAAAATGGGAACAAAATGGGTAAAAATCGACAAAAAATAACATAAACGCGGTCCATTCTGTACCAAAGGTTTATGAACAAATTTTCAATGTTTCATTTCTGATGTGTTTCTATGTTATTCATTGTCAAAATGACCTTCAGGATAAGAGATATTTTAATTTTTACAAAAACAGAGCACTTTATCTCAGTTACTATATGAAATTGCTTAAGAAAACAGTGATTATATTCACATAAGGGACTGTAAATTTTGTAATAAAACAGTGATTGATAAATCTGAAAGTTAAAACACTTCTACTATAATACAGAACTTACACAAAAAATTTCAGATAATTATTTTCAAAACATTTTTTGCAATCGCTGACCCCGTTTGGTTACTTTCCAAAAATCACATTTCGAGTAAAACGCGCTTTAAAGTGTGACATCTTGCTTTAAGTAAAGGCATTTGCTTTTACTAAAACACTTGTAGTTTTTGTTCTAGTGAACGGAAAATGATAAACTTGGTATTTTTATAAAGCTAATAAATGGCCTATAAAATAAAATCATAAAAAAATTGTCAATTTTTGGCAAAATTTACAGTTTTAGGGAAGTCGGATACCTTAATACCAAAAAACGAAATACCGGCAAACATATTGTCAAATATGAGTAAAACATATTACTTTTGTTCAAAATATAATAGAAAAACACCGGCTCACATACTTTCAAGTTTAAAACTGCAAACCATGAATCAAACAATTTATACCACCCAAACTTTCCGTTTATTATCTTGTTAAATCAAATTTTCGATAAGGGAAACTTGAACGTTTTAATCTGGTCTTTTACGTATATACAGACAACGTTAGGTCATTTCCTTCCAGTAGTTAGAAGAAGAGTGAAAAGAAACTATTTTTTTATTATTTTTATAAATTGTTTGTATCGAAAGTCGATATGGAAAGAGGTCATAGGAAGTAGAGGTTTAATTTTGGACCTAAACAACATAAAGCACTACGTAAAATCTTGCTGTTCTTGCGTAAAACTGAGCATCGCATTCATGCAATCTATAAAAGTGTGTTGATGAAATTTACAATTTTTTCGGAATTTAATTAAGCAGATTAAAAATAAAATAATAATTGCTAAGCAAATCAAAAAGTAAAGAGTTGCAAGCATATATCAAACATCTGTAGAATAGTAAAACCGTTTTGTTTTACTGTTATATTATTAATTTAATTGTTTTTAGTTTAACAGGCATATTTTTTGTTTAACATTTTGAGTCAAAAATGAAGTATTCTTTAGTTAAAATTGTTATTTTTAATACCAAATAATTTAGCTAATTATTAAAAAAATACTTAATGCTCTTGGAGATAAAAATAGCAGGTCATTCATAATATAGCCTTTTATACTTTATGTATTCTATGTTTTGTACTTAAATACCAGTTCTGACTTTTACGTATGGAACAAATAGTAAAGGAGAAGTATTCACATTTAATATATTTATATAAAGATAAATCGCTTTTGTAATGTTATTAATGAAGGTAATTTGTTTAAAAAGTAATTTAAAATATTCTAGATGATTAAATTTAATTTAAATATTCCTAAGATTTTCTTTTCACCCTACCAAAAAATAGGACTCAAATATACACGTTAGGATATATTTATTTATAACTTTATTGCAAAATATCAATTTGCGATTGGAAAAATCCTGGCCACATGAGAACATAACATCAAAATTCTATTTTTTACATCAGTAAGTATTTCAATAAATATTTTTAAGAAGCAAAACAAAGAAAAATCATACGGGATGAAAAATTTGTTCAGTGATTGAAAATTAAAATTTTCTCAAAAAGTTTTATTTTTGCGTTTTGAAGCACACAAACTTTCGTTTTAACTTTTATTTTTTCGTTATGTCGGAATTAAGATTTTTGAGTCTATCATTTACTAATGAATTAAAGTTAAAAATATACATTTCTAGAATTTTTTAGTTATGGGAACAACATTTAAATTGTCTTGATTAGTGCTGCCATCTATGAATGAAGTAATATACTTTAAATAAAGTTTATATTATACTAACAATTGTATGTGCTGCCATCTAATGTCAAAAATTAGAAATAGTCAAAAGTATTTCCGTTATGAGTTATTCTTCTGATAAAATAACTGAAAAATTGTTTTTAAATAATTATTCTTTTCCAACTTTCTCGAAAAAAAATATACATGTTATTTTTCGATTAAGTTAGGAAAACAAATTATGGAAAAACAATTTTTCAGTTATTTTATTTTTTAAGGTTTTTCTTCTTTTTTTAAAGCTTGTTCAAGCTGACGTTTACAAAAAAAAAATTACATAATATTAATTGGATATAAATAAATACATTAACAAACCTTTCCGAGAAAAAATATATTAATTTTTAAGATATTATATTTTCGAACACACATATACAATATATACATTTATATACACATACATATATATATATACGATTATTGCTTATTTATCTCTCTTTAGTAGAGAATTTTGACTATATATATATTCAATAACATGTTTATTCTTAGAACATTTATTAGTTTGTTACCAAAGCATGTTATAATTATTAAAATGTTCACAGACTAATGTATTACATACGTATTCTTAAGAATTCTATCTCAAGCTTTTATTTTGAGATCAATAAATTAAATATATTCAAAATATTTTCCTTTTCTCACAATGAAGATAACTTGGAAATACCTTTATAAAATATTTTTACGTGCCTGAAACTGGATACATAACCTGACGAATGGATAACCTCCAAGTAATAGAATGCTCTTTATTTCTTTTAACGTGAAGAAAGATTTTGTGTATTTAAAACCTGTCTGGAAGCATTTTTTTTTTTTTTTTTTTGAATTCCCATGTCAAATCTTACAGAGCATGTTTCATACAAAAATAAAATCTTATATTTTCTCTGGAGTGAATTTTTCTCCTAGTATTGAATACGATATACACTGGTGTGCAAAAATTAAGGACGAGACGGTTTTTTCAATATAACTTTGTACAAAAGCATTCCAAATCAACACATTTAATACCGTAAGATCCCCAATACGTAAGGACATGAGTAATGTAAGAAACACGTACTAAAATAGAAATCAGAGGGATAAAAAGAAGCTTGATTGAAAAGGTAGCATGGAGCGCAATGCGACTGAAGGCCGAAACATCACTGTGATGGGTGTCCAGTAAGAAATATTCGGTCTTTAGTAGGGGATATGATCTCCCCTGACTGCCAGGCAGGTTTCACAGCGTCTGCCCATGCTGAGAATGAGGGTGTCAATGAGTTGTTGAGGCATTGCTGCCCATTCGTCTTGCAGCGCCAATCGAAGCTCCGGAATCGTTACTAGTGGTAAGGTACGAGCTACCAAGCGTCTGCCTAGAAAATCCCATACATGCTCGATGGGATTGAGATCCGGAGATCGTGCCGGCCAATCCATACGTTCAATATCCGCACTGTCTAAGAGCTGTTCGGCAGCTACTGTGCGATGACATGGGGCATTGTCGTCCATGAAAAGGAACTGCGGACCCATAGCGCCTCTAAAAAGACGCGCATATGGAAGAAGAATCTCGTTACAATAACGGGTCCCGTTGACTGAACCTGCGTCGAACATGTGAAGGTCTGTACGACTACCAAGCATGAGGCCTCCCCAAACGAGAACACCTCCACCTCCTTACCTGTCCCTTTCAATGATGTTCGAGGGATGATTGCGGCTTCCCTGCTCTCTCCAAATGAGTATGCGATGAGAATCGCTACTCAGACTGAATCTGCTCTCATCTGTAAAGAGTACTCGTCCCCATTCATTGTCTCTCCAATTCCGGTATTCCCGGCACCACAGAGAACGCCTTCTCCGATGGGCAGGCGTTAGAGGTACACACCATACAGGGCGTCGTGCAAACAGACCACCACCGTGCAGTCTTATGGCCACGGTAAAACGCGATATCGGTCGTCCAGTCGCCTGTGTCGTGTGTCTAGCGATTTCTGCCGCCTGTTTCTTCTGGCCTGTAAGGCAATATACCGGTCATCTGCGGATGTGGTTCTTCGTGGACGACCACTACTGAACCCACGCATAGCTGTTCCTGTAGTTTGAAATTGTCTCCAAAGTCGTGAAACGATGCTGTGAGCATTTCCGAACTCTGCAGCCACACTTGTCACACTGCGACCTTCCTCCAACTTCCCAATGATTCAACCTCGGGTAAAAGCATCCAGATGTCGTCTAACAGATTGATTATTCGCCATTCCTCGCTGAGGCAGCAACTCGGAGTGATTTTAACTGCTATATGGTGTGCAATCTCTTTACCAGGAATACTAATCTTACACCGACAACATGCTTTACTACTCAGACACTCCCCCATTACGTCTACCTGCATATCTGCGTATGTGCTACCGTACAACCCCTCACTTAATCTCCTGATTGGTCTTTCTGTCCACTCGGCCTCTTCGTTCAGCTGATATGCTAATTTTTCGACTTCGTCCTTAATTTTTGCACACCAGTGTATATGGTTAAATTTTTTAAATATTTATATATGTTTATTTTTAATAAAAGAAAATACAAATGAATACCGACAAATAAGTCACAGTTTTAAAAGAAATTGAATACATAGTATAGATTCCACCCTAGTTGGTCATGTATCTTCTTTTGTGAACAAAATTTTTATTTTTTGTTTGGATTTTGGAGGGGAAAAAATAACTCATTTCTCCTTTAAGCAGGAATTATCTGCCAAAGCTGGTAATGTGTTCTGAACTATGATAGATTTAAAAATTTAACACCCATTTTGCAGGATTTTTTCAGTGCCAGGTTTGAGGATTTTAAAGTTGATAAAAAAAATACTGAATTTTTCACAAATACTTTTTCGATTTCTTTTCAAGGCATTAATTATTACCCACCCCAGGTACTAATTGAAATTATTGACCTACAGCACCTTATTACTCTGAAAAGCAAGTATAAGGAATTATTTTAACTGCAAATGATCCGAATTACATCGAATTTTGGAAATTTGTGCCACATAAAAATTTTCCAAATTTACATGAGTCAGATGTTGTTGTAGGTTTGGATCAACATATGTTTGTGAAGAAATGCTTTCTATTATGAACGTAATTAAATCAAAATATCGCTCAAAATAACTGATATGCACCTAAAACACCTAATTTTGTTAGCATCTTCAAGAACTAATCCAAATATAGATGATTTATTAAAACAACTTCAAATTCAAAAGCCACATTAAGAAAGTACTAACAGCTTAATAATTATATAAAATTAAATATTTCAAGTTGCTTATTTTTATTTTGTACTTAAGCTAACTCTGATTGATCCTGTCAAAATTTATCAAAAATATAATATAAGCTTCTATTTTTAATTATTTAACCTTTTTTTTTAAACATTTTCACTACATAGAACTAGAAATTAAAAATGTGTTTTTGGTGAAAAAAAAAACCATAATAAACCTATAAGTAACATTCTTTTAATTTTGGATATTTTTTAGTTTGGTGGAAAAGTTGGAAGTGGCACTCATATATTTTTTATATCTGATTATGGCCCTCTTCCCAAAACGGTTGGCTACCCCTGGTCTAGAAGAAGAAATGCTGTGATTTTTTCAATAATTTTAAACTATAAATTTGCCTTTTTTGTTCATCTGTTTTAAATAGTTTACTTTTAGAACTCTTCTGCGAAAGACTCATTGTTGAATAATATTGACAACATTTAAATGAAATTGTCTTCAATTTATAAAAGTGGAAATTGTCTTTAAGGTTTATAGTAAAGATTAAGAAAGACGGTACTGTAACTCACAAATCTGTACTGTCTTATTTGACAGTCTTTCCATAATAATAAATTCAACGCCTATAGCCATCATATTTCTGCAATGAAATAATAAATAAAAAATTAAGAACTAAAAATACTCAATCAAAAGTTTTATATTATTAAAACGATTGGGTTTAAACCTCCCTTGATTTTTAAATCTAATTCCAGAATCCTGATATTTTATAATAATAATATTAATTAAAGTAAAACACTTCAAGCACATTAGATGCAAGTAAATAAATTAAAAAACCGAAAAAGGAATTCTTGAATATCAGTATCTGAGAACATTCAGAAACCTTTTTTACTAAATAAATAGAAAAATTTAACACCATTTTCAAAACCGAAAGTGGAACATTTTTTTATGTACCCAAATTCTGCACATTACAAAAATTTTAACATGTTAATTTAAATTCTTATATTACATAAGATTTCATGATTTTAGCCGGCTTGGTGGTGTAGTTGATTTGTTGCTAACCTTCTGCACCTAAGTTTGCGTGTTCGACCCCAACCCAAGTTGGTGATTTTTCATGATGCAGGAATCATCAACAGCGTTCATGTCATATGATTAGGCGGCATGTAAAAAAATCCCTTGAGAGCCTCTTGGAAAAATTAAATTCCTAAGTATAATTTCACAACTACAGAACTTAGGGGCCTCCCTCTGGGGAGGAAAATAGGCATCAAAATTATTTGAGGCAGTTGATATCGCGTATATAGTGCCACACTGAAAAGTGATACCAGCTCCTGGGGGATGTACTAGGTCTGCAAAGTTAAAAATACCAATCCGCAACCACATTAGAGAAAATAAAGGTTTCATGACATATTTCTTAGTTTTACCCTCAACGGTATTTATAACGCTAAACTATTATCAACAAATATCACTGAAATTAAATCACCCAAATCAAATTTCACAGGTTGATTTTGATTCACTTTCAAATTGTCGCATATTATGCATAATAACTATTTCTCCTAACCATCACCATTTCATCTTTTTCAACCGATTTAAAGTTCATAAAAAATCTTTATTAAAAAGGTGAGAAAAGTAAATAAGTCTTAAAAGTAATTGTTCTTTTTTAAAGGAAGTTTGTGAGATTCTTTGCAAAAATAATCAAAAACACATCTACTAAATAAAAAAAAGCAAGAATAAAATATGCACTAGTTTCAATTTTTTTTTTCTCTCGGAAATTCTGGGTTAAAATATTTTTCATGTAATTTACATAAGATTGATATAAGCATTATTTAAAAAAAATTTTAATTTAAGAATTTAAATATATATATATATATATATATATATAAACATCGTTCAGGATTTAAATGTCGAATAATACTAATTCAACACTATTAGCTATTAGAAGATAAAGTATTCAATACTAAACGGCATTAGCGAATATTAACCTTAGGCAGACGGAAATTTAAAACAATGTATTATGAATTCTTTAACATAATTTCCATTTTTTATTTACAATTATTTATAAGTATCCAGTTTTCTTTCTAACATCCATATATGAAATCTTATTGAAAATGATACACTGTAATTTTTGATTTTTTTATTGGTACGTTTATTTGGCAATATGATTTTTGTTCAAAACTTAAAATATTTTTTCGAAATTTAAGTCTAGATATTTGTAGAGACTTTAATTCTTAAATTTTTTGGGCATAAGCCATGCTTTGTTTGTAAAAAAAATTCTTTTGAAGCATTAGAAATATTAATAACGTGGTTTTCAACACTAGAGCTTTTTTATTCTTTCAAAATTTTAGGAAAAACAACAATCTAACTTTTGTTTCATGTAACATAAAATACCGAATATACGTTGCCCTAACACTAAAAACAAAACTTTAACGTTTAGTATGTAGGTAGTTTTTAATCAGGATAAAAGGTAAGTTTATTTTTGAAAACTACTAAAGTAAAGACTCTAGATACGCCCCATTCTCAACCTGCAAAAATAATTTGATGAAAAAAGAGGATGTTTGATGTAAAACTGTATGATTTAAGACTTATTTACCTTAAATAAAAGGTAAAAAAAATAATAAAAACTACGAATGTAGAAGCAGGTTTCAAAGTTCAACGAAAATTAAAAGTACCCTTTAAATAAAAGAGGTTTTATTTGGAGGTGTGTTATAAATATTAAATAGTAATTTTTTTTAGCAGAAACTGTGACTTCAATGGACAAGTTCTACTTTGTAAACAATAACATTGAGTGGAACCCTCACTTATCCCCGATGTAATGTTTATGAGAAAACATCGAAATTCAGCTGAGTTTTTCAAACTTTTAATGCAAGTTTTTTTTTTTTGAAACTTTTTTGTACTATATGGATAGAAGATGATCTAAAGATTTCAGATTCAGGATTTTATAGTATTTATTTCAGTATCTTTCCTAAAATATACCTTGTTAATTTTTTTTTTAGCTCAAAGCAATGGAGATTTTGCATTAGCCGGAAGAAGAAAAGGGTACTAATGACTGTAGCGCCCCCATAGTAAGATTTACGATAGCCCAATAATCATGATGAAAAACCTGTTTTCGGTGTTGTTTCTTTTGAGTTATAGCCTCTAGCCCTAACGGCCCAATAATCCCAACGTAGAGGGGCTGATGCACGTAAAATCTGTCGTCTGGATCATAATCATCACGTTGGCGTGTCTTGGAAATTTGGAGAGTGTGATGACATTGTAGGATTCATCTTTCCAAATTTATAGTGGTTCAATATTCTGAGGTGTGTTTCCAAAAGTCTTCGTGTAACCTCAATGTGCGAAGCAAATAAACAATCAGAATACTTTTTTAGAACAATCTTTAAAACATTTGATTATAAGATGTTAAGAGAATTGGATGCCACCACTTTCCAACTACTACGATTGATGGAGTGAAGTATATATAATTGAAACTGCAAGGAATGAATTGCTTGTATATGTTATGCAAATTCCGTTCGACTCAATGTCTACCCGGTTAAAGCCTTTTTAGCTGACAGAAAAAGTTGCTGTGAATACTAATTTCTAGCTTTGAATATCACCAATTTTCCTACAAATATTTTCTTCCTGGCATGCTGTATACGTAGAATATATAGTTTTAAGTTATTTTTTCTCCTTCTTCTTATTGTAAGTTTAATAGTTATCAGTGTACAATTTAATGAAACTTAGTTCGATTTTTTTATCACATTTACAATATTGTATAGAAAAAAATTGATGATGATGATTAAATATAAATTGAAGTGAACAAATAAATAAAACAACATAATTTATGTGATTTTAAAAACATCGATATTTTTCATAAGCTTTTATTGAAATTATGTTTTTTTCTTTTCCATAAAGCTTTTAGCAATTAAGTATCCATTTTTATCATATCTAAACGCACTCAAGATCTTTTTAAATATCATTTCTAATTACATAAAGATTCGTTTACAGAAACATATTTAAGTTATTAATTATTTATAAGAATACATTAAGGGATCTAGTAAAGTCCTTTTTTATACCTGTGCTTATTTTTTTCTGTCTTGGGTGAGAAAGTGATTTGGTTCGTTATTTTCTAATCTCCTTATAAACAAAATTTTTTCCTCCCTTACATATAAATATTTACTATTTACAACCATAAAATAACAAAGTATTTAAGTTCATATACTTTGCCAAAATTTATATTTGAATATAAGTATTTTTTTCCCGTTATATTACTAAGAAATATTATATTTTTATAAAAAATACATAGGTCTCTTGGATAATTAAGACTGTTTTCTTATTAAAACACGCACGCACGCACACACACATATATATATATATATATATATAATTATAGTATCATAAAATGAAAAAAATGCATAGTATAATAAAATGACAGTGCTAAATTATACCACTAACAAAGCTAGAAGATACACAAACCAGATTTCAAGAAACATAACTATAGAAAATGGTGGAAAAGTATATTGTACAAGAATTAAATAAGCGTATGTATAGCAGGAAACAGAGTTAGAACTTTAAAATATAAGAAACCAAAAGAGTCAATGGACTAAAATGGAGACCAATTATGATTTCTAAGGCTGTTGCTGAATTAGGACAAGCAAAATTCCAACCTTCTCAGTACAGCAGAAATTTTCGCCATAATAGGAAAACAGAGCCATATTGAAAAGTTAGGCCTAGAACTAACCACGTGTAACTTGCAACAGACAGAAAAATAAAATTGAATTAAATATGAAAGGAAATGATACTTAAAAAGAGATGAAAATAAAAAATAATTTTGAAAAGGAAAAACAAAGCAAAAACCTACAGGAAAAAATGCAATCCACTAGAGAAAAAATGACCAGTACATTGTCAGGCACCAACGCCAAATGAAGTGTTAAAATTGGTTAAACCAGAAACAAAAATTAGTGGCGCAACTTAGATAGTTTTATTGTAATTAAACTTTGCAAACAAAAACATATTGAAATTAATAAAAAATAGAGGGAGAAAAAAAACAAAGAAAATATATTTAAACATTAAAAAAGGAAGAATTAGAGAGATAACTTAAAAATATACTTAAAAATGAATTTACTTGGATAGTTGTAATACATGCAATTATTGCAGAATAGCTTAGAACTTTTTTTTGTTTAACATCATTATCAGTGACTAAATCGTTGTTTCTTTTTATAAAATTTAAGATAATATTTATTTACATACTTCACAACATCAAAACTTTAATTACTTCATTTTATTAAAAGTTTTAATTGGTCTCGAATTATGTAGCATGGATGAAAATAATTTGCATAATCTGATAATAATTGCAAATAAATAAATATCTATATAAGTGCTTGATTGTTAATATTTTAAAACTATTTTATTGACATTTTATATCTTTAATTAAAGTAATAAGGAATCAGGAATACCTTTTTTATTTATCACAGTTAATTGCATTAGTAGTTATAACGGATTAAGAATTCGATTGTTTCTCTTTAAAAGGAAGGCACTTTTTTGAAAAATAAATATTTAACGTATCATCTTTGTTAATAAGTGAAATTTGACAGATTTATAATATTTCATTAATTAGACATTTAAGAAATATTTTTCCGGGTGTTTGAATTACTTTTAATCTAATTGAAAAGTAACTTATTATTATTATTATTATTTTGCTTATCTGCATTTGCAATGTTTGATAACAGAACGTAAGATATTTCTTTTTTCCTCACAATGAAAGTACTCAGTAGTATTTAGAAGAGGGATAAATAATTTTCTCGAAGGAATTTAGGAAGGAATGATAAAGTATTAAATAAATTATCAAAGGTTAAGGTTAAAGTATTTAATAAATTTCTTAATAATTGAAATTCCACTTAAAAAAATAGATTTCTTTAATAAAAACAAGCTATTAAAAGTAATTCTTATTTTCTAAAATATTGTCTTTAACATTTGTATTTCATGTTTTGAGACAGAGAGAGAGAGTCTGACACACACATTAATTTTTTCGAAGTTCAGCAATGAAGCCCTTATATTAGTGCTTCTCAAACTTTCAATATTTGAGACCCAATATTCAATCATAATTTTCATCACGCCACCCTTCCATACAAAAAACAATGCAGAAATTCAGCAACGCTATACTTTGATCTAGCGCTACAATAAAACTTTAACCACTTAAGTGCCACCGGCGTATATATACGTCTCAGTCAACCAGTGCGTTGCAATCCCGGACGTATATATACCACTTTCCGAAATGTGATCTTTTCTGTGCATTGCTATTCTTAAAATTATTCCGATGATTTTGGTATGCAATTAAAGGACTATGACAGTGTTTGCGAAAGATTTATTTATTTCAACGAATTTGCTTATTTTTATTCCTTTTTCTCCCCCCCTCCCCCTAAATACATCCCATACGCGCTTCTACATGGAAAACGAGGGCATTGTAGAGCGATTCGACTAACTTTGAATCGGTAGTTAAGAGATTATTTATAAACAGCACATATTATTGAGAGAAGTGTTAATTTTTGTATACAATTTTATATATGAAAAGTCCATGGGGTTACTGGTAGTTATTAAACTTTTCCTCTTAACTTGGTATTCTTAAATTAATTATAAAATACATTGTACAGTACAGATACATTTATAAGTGTAAATGTAAATTTTATTTTTTATTATGTCTGAATGCATTTTTGTTTGTTTACTTTCAGTAAATTAATAATTTTTTAAAAATAATATGTTTTTGACTTTTCATTATGCTCGTGCCTCCGTCATAGAGTCATCATGCCCCCCTAGGGGGGCCACAGTTTGAGAAACGCTGTGTTATAATTATATTTTAATATATGTTTTAATGTAGCTTAATAATTATCACTGAAAAGATAGAAAAATGAGAAATTAGAATTTTGCAAATTGTAATATTTCAGCAAATATAAAAATATGAATATTTTTGCATTGCGACTCTTTTCAAAATACTCAAAAACCTCATAAACAAATTTTAAATTCCTATAATCATTTTGTTATGCTTCTATTTTCTGTTATAAAGCAATTCGTACGTACAATAAGATTCAAATGATTATCATGATTAATTATATATTTTGTGAGATTCAAGCTAGTTACAAATCTCCTATACATCGAAAGAGACCTGAAGATTTTGTTCAATTAATGATTAAAAAACAAAATAAATACACAAAATGATATTTTATTATGGTTGAAAACAATAAAAAAGGAAATTAAATACTAAATAACAAATATAAAGAAATAAGGTTATTGTTAATATATATATATATAAAAAAATATTATAATATATATATATATATATATATATATATATAATATATATATATATATATATATCCGAACATCCGAACTTGGGAATAATTTTGATCCTTTTATTTGAGCAACATTGTCAAAATGATTTATTTTCAACTATCTTTTGTCTTAATTCATTGCAGTGAATGTACGTCATTTCTTCAAAGAGTAGATCCAATAAATTAAGATCGACTAAGTTTAATGTATTAGAAAAAAATATGACAAATATTATTATCTGAACATATTTTTCTTCGGCATTGACCCTAAGTGATAGATCTGACAATATTTTAGCTATTTTAATATTTCTAGCGATTGCATGAATTTATGAATATTTTGAAATTATTTTTTTAAAAAAACTAAATGGTGAGTAAAAAGTATTTCTAAATCAGAATTCTTAAATAGGAGGAATTGCTCTTCAGATATTTTCTATGAAATCAGTACATTATCAAACTACAATAATTTTGAAATATGATTACAGCTTATAATAGTTCATAACCGGTTAACCTAATTTGACAATAAATAAAGTATCTATTATGTTGAACATCCACAAAACGGCTGAGACTCATACTTGTGTAACCGTTTTGACAAAAACAAAAAACGAACAATATCAATTATTTTGATAGCGATCAATAGTGATTATTTTGAGTCCTTCCTTAAGGTATCCGATTACCCTAAAATTATGAATTTTACCAAAAATCCATAGATTTTTTTATGATTTATTTTATAGACCCCTTATTAGCTTTATAAAAAAACCAAGTTTTTTACTTTCCGTTCACTAGAACAAAAAACTACAAGTGTTTTAGTAAAAGGAGATACCATTACTTTAAGCAAGATGTCATACTTTAAAACGCGTTTTAATCAAAAGTGTTTTTTTTTAAATGCTCAAACGGGAACAGAGATAGCTGAAAAAGTTTTGAAAATAATAACAGAATTTTTTTGTGTGTATGCTCTGTATAATAGCAGAAGTGTTTTAACTTTCATATTTATCAATCAATTTTTTATTACAAAATTTACAGTCCTTTATGGTAATGTCTCTCATCCCGAAGGCATTTCAAAAATGAATAACATAACAACACGTCAGAACTGAAAAATTGGAAAATTTGTTCATAAACTTTTGTACAGACTGGGCCCCTTTTATGTCATTTTTTGTAAATTTTTCCCATTTTTATTTTAGAAATAATAATTTCTTTTATCTTCTTAATTTTAGGATATATTTCTTAAAATGTACTAAACAAATCTAAAAACCACCACAAAAAAATCCCTATATCTCCTTTTTTAAAAAAAAAGTTGTCGCATGTAGTCGGTACCTTTACGAAGTGACTTTCCTTAATGCTTTTGACTTCCAAACTATCCAAAACTGTGATTTGTCTCTCTATTTCAATACACACACCGTATACTAACACACAAGCAAATACACGCAAACATACACACCACTCGTATATGAATATACAGTTTGACCATTAGAAGTCCGTTGTCACTCCAGTAATTTACGGAGGTGAGAGTATAATCAGAAAAGAGGGTCTGGGTATAGTAAAGTTTGCCATGCGCTACACACCCACACGTAAAAAAAAAAACTGCTTATTGCGCCGCTTGGTGGATAAATTTGGAGTAAGCGTTCTTATCCAAAAAAAAACAGTACGAGATACATGGAAAAGTCAACTACAAAGTTGCTTAGCATCATCGACTTAGTTAATGAAGCACTTCCGTATATTAATATTAAAATAGAAGGTGTGAAAATGCATATTTATTTGGTTCGTAACTGCCAAATAGGAGCGGGACAAACCGCGGAAGAAAAGAGAAAATTTCACACTTGTTACGTTATGATTGGTGCTTCATGATGAACCACTTGAGTTCAGCCAACGTTTCTCGCTAACATCATATGGAAGGATGAAGCATGCTTTACGCGTAATATAATGCTCAATAAGGAAAACATCTTGAATAATTGTAGTTGTGCTGTCGAAGTTCGAAATTAATTTCGATGGTCGATCGAAATAATTTCGAACCCGTATAATCGGGCCGGTATTTTACGAGGGAACATTTACGTGATCCCGATACATGTCACTACTGAATGACGTACTATGACCTCCCGGAAAGTATGAGTCTAAGAAGACAGCCCCCTGTGCAATAACGTATTACACATCACACAGTACATTGTTGCAATCTGTGTCCAGATATGTATTCTTGCTAAAGGATACCATTTTGAGCATGATAGATAGATAAGCCTCATTTTTGGGGAGGGCAGTTTAGTTCAACGTGATCAATTATAAGTATATATATAATAAATATTATATATATATTATTGTGCTTTTCATTTACAGTAGAGCGTCGTTTATCCGAACGTTTATTATCCGGAGCTTCAAATATCCGATGCAAAGTCTGGATACGTTTCCGAACAGTGCAATACTCAACAGTTGTTTCGCGTGAGGCCAAAAGTGACGGGAAAACTCAAGGTAAGGGATATTGGGGGAATTTCAGTTGTGTGATTTGGTCAACATCTGCGTGGAATATTAGATCAGTTTGTTTCCAAGTGAGGGGTGTATACGTGCTCTTTTGTTGAGTTGTGAACTGCTATGGCTTCGAATTTAAAACGGAAGCGCAATGTTTTGGACAGAGAGACAAAATATTGAAGAAATAGGAGAAAGTGGGGCACAGTTTTATAATGTTGTGGAAAGTCAACAATTTCTAACATAAAAAAAAGCTGAGAAACCACTTTAAATTTTGCATCAAAACTTGATTCAGAAGATGGCGCAAAAAAAAAGGAAAACCTTGAGGGAAGCAAATGATGTTGTTCTTGATCGTGCGTACAAGAAGGTGTACAATGGTATAGCGAAAAATAAGTGATTATTTTCCACAATAAAGGTAAAATTGTACCACTATTGGCACATATTTTCCTTTTTATTCAAGCACGTTTCTCACATGTGATGATTTTCAATATTCGTATTGTGCCCGATTTTATATACTGCATGGATCGCATTTAGTTATCCGAAAATCACTTATCCGAAAGGTGTCCGGTCCCAATTGATTCCAATAAACGGCGTTTCTACTGTATATCATTATTAAGAACAAGATATTTTTTTTGGTAATAAATCGATGATGCTGAATAACTTTGTAATTGACTTTTTTTATGTATCTGATACTGTTTTTGAGAAAAGAAAAATAACTACTTATTTATGCTTAAAATGGAGCTGTAAGCACTTTTTTTGTGCAGCGCATGGCAATTTTACCATGTTTAGCCTCAACTTTTACTACTATAGCTCTTGTCATTCATAATCTATCGGGATGACAACGCACTTAGGGGGCGCACTCTATATTAACATTAATAATAATTTGCTTTCAGAAAAAAAGGGGAAATTATGAAATAAACATCGTTTAAAGTTGTAATTAACTGAATAGGTGACAATTTCAAACAAAGTATAGTTACAGATACATTCGGAATTATCGCTTTGTTGGAATAATTTTAAGCCATAACAAATAAAAATAATCACATGAATTTTAATATTTGAATGAGAAAAATTTCCGAATGGGAAACTGCGTTTAATTGTATACAATCCCTTTCACATAATTTTTCTAAAAATTAAATCTGAGTATTAATTATAAATGTGTTTACTAAGCTCAAAACATAACAAAAAGGTCATTGTCAATGTTACAAGTATGGATTAGAATATAACAAATGTCTAGTGTGTTTCACAAAGGAAATTAATTTACGGATTATCTATTTGACAATCTGGTAATTATTTAATTTTACAATTTTCGAAATGTGTATGAACCTGTATGAGGGAAAGAGAGGAAAATGGAGTAAAATACATTTCAAGTGGATATAATAAATGATATCAAACAAAACAATATCTAACGAACTATTGAAAAAACCATAACTTTGCAAAAATTGAGTTTTTAAAGCAATACATTTATATTATTGCTAAGAAATCTTATAATAATATAATTTTAGGCAGACTTCTAAGCCATGACACACACATATTATTTTAATAAAATGCCTATTTCTATCAATTTATTTCATTAAAAATGTGTAAAAAATGTTTTGATGACATATTGCGTATTGTATCAGGATTAATAGTACTATTAAAAGTTTCAACACATACACAGTAATAGTAATTAAATTTCTCATATGGAAAGCACTCTGTGACTGTACTTAAAATGTTTTTATTCCATAATGGGCTGCAACTAAGTCTTTGAATACATGGTACGTCCCCAAATGAGGAAAAAGCTATTCCATATGGTAACGCCATCTAACAGAGGCTTTCGGTACCAAATTTTGACGCTTGACTTAATTTTAATTCAAACTCTAGTCAGATGCTAAAGATTGCCGAGAAGTACTAGAGATATGATGATATTCAAGGGACCTTTTCATGCACATAATTATATGACATACTTGGCGACGATTTTCTACTACAGCAGGGATCGAATCCAAAACCTTGGGCTTACGGAGAGGCACGCTACCTCTAAGCCATCGAGTAGACTTGTAATTAAAATCTGGTTTAATATACAAATTTGTAGGTATAGAGTTTAAAGAGAACACAATGAGAAATTCTGCTGAAAAAGTTTCTGCTACCAAACGTATTATAATGGAGCCGTAGGTAGCCTAGTGGTTAGAGCATCAGACTCCAAACCGGAGGGCTTGGGCTCGATGCCCTATGCCACCAAATACCACCGAGTACACACGGTGTACGTGCTTGCTAAATCAGTGGGTCCGAAAGTCTTGTGGGTGGTCGCAGCAGAATACGAGTGCAGGGGGCTGGAGAATATTTCCCTCCCTTCAGCTCCATGTCTAAATTGCGGAGATGGAGATAGGTGGTGGCGCCATCTTTCGTTAAGAAGTCCAACCAGTCTCACAGGCTCTGGCAACTTTCATTCCTTCCCTTCGGGGAGGACTCGACAA